>JAGXOD010000005.1:0-280000 GCA_020368025.1 Brachyhypopomus occidentalis | reverse complement strand
AATTTGATATAGCCATTCACAGTACTTTATGTTTACCCCTACTAGCCCCCGGACTGCTAACCTACAGATAACAGAAGCCAGGGTTAGCTTGCTGGCTACTAGCCACTTGTGGTTAACTAGCTTAAGATTACATGTCTAGTGATATTGGGTAGCTAGTGTTTTTAAATCACCATGGTTACTGGCTAGACAGTTTACTTTTGCCCGATTCTGTGCAGTTTTACTGAAGGCTTATCAAGGCCCCTGATATCTCTTCTCACGATATTTACAAAGTACAAAACGTGATGGCACTGACACAATTTTGTTATGTGTGCTGTGCAGTGTAGGCAATAGAGGGTTTAAGGGTTTAAGTCATCTGGAAGATTTTTGCCCATGCTTGAGGTATGAACTGACAGCTATGATAACTCACCATTATCAGAACAGTGATCAGCTCTCTCCCCTCCATGTTTGGCAGTAAATCCGATATTTGCACGTGCCTTGAGCCTTCAGATAACCCCCTCCCTTTCAGCCAATCAAATGCTAGCATGCCTGAATCGGTCGTCGTGCAGACGTGACCTCTAGGAGGGCACATGGGAATGATCTAATATGGCTTCACTTTGCGAACTAGTTTGTTCGAATACTGGTAGGGACAGTTACGTCCTCCTAAAATATTGGTAGGAACGTGTTCGTCCCTCGTTCATGCCCTCGTCTCTCACACACACACACACACACACAGGTGGCTCTGCCCTTGATTTGACTTTCCAACAGAGTAGAGGGGAAAAAAAATAATCACGCCTCCCTTTTTCTTCTCCTGTGTGGTTTCCTAGTCAGTGTGCATTATGCTAATTTTGCCACTCCAAAAGCACAGAAAACAGTCCAGCACGTTGCTCAGATAAGAGCTTTGAGAGACGAGAGGGGAAATGAGAAAAAAGAGGAAAGAAAAACTTAAAAATGACAGATTTATAATTACAGCATCGACACTTCAGTGCTACCCAGCGGGAAGTGTCCGGGGACGGCGGTTTTGTAGTCATTTTTGCTGAACATGCTCACTGCCATAAACAGGGTCACACACACATACACACACACATACACACACACTCCCTCAGCGCGCTCCTCACAAACGCAAACGTGCACACGCATCAGTGCTGCGAGCGCAGAGGTGTGTGCTGGGAGTGTGAGCAGGTTGCTCACGGAGCGTCGCCGTCCTGCACCGTCACACACTGCGACGCTGAGACGCTCGTCAGTGCAGCAGGGTGTCTTGAGCTTGTGTGTATTCTTCAGCCCTTTCCAGCCACATAATTATACACACTGGAAGAGAAACCCGGGCAGCATGCGCAGGGTTACGCATGCACAGCCACACATGCCCACACTGCCTCCCAGCCCACGGTTCTGCACGCAGAAGACCCAGCAGAGCTGCTCTGGTTGGGTGGAGCAGCGTGGAGCAGCGTGGAGCAGCGTGGAGCAGGTCCCTCTCTGTCCACCTCACTCTGTTTCTTTGATCATGTTTTTGCAGTACACCAACCCAAACGCTCATTAGGACTACACTCCCACTAATGGAGGTGTGAGTCAGAATAGCCGCTAGAACGAGACATCAAAGCCTGTGGAGCTCAGAAGCGCTCAGACTGAGTCCCACCAGAGAGAGCAGCACTGAGTCGCTAAACCACTGCACCCCACCAATCACCTTGGCCAGGGACGATGGCCTCAGACGACCTCTGCTACTGCTGCTACGTTAGTTCATGCTCACTCCTGTCCACCACAGGATGCTGTGCATGGCGTTGGTGAAGAGCTAAACGGCTTTTCCCCAAGATCTTGAAAATAAGGGGTGTTGAAAATAAAGCTATGCAGCTAAAGCTATCGCTGCCTTGTTCTCTGGAGCTGGAGAAAACGTCTACATCTCACTCGCGGAAGCTAAGACTCTGAGAACAACGGTTGTTTATTTGTGAAAGCATTGACACAAACTGGAGTTTTTTGTTCAGAAAGATGGAGAGGCTCCTTCTCTGGCATGCTGTTGAGCTGGTGTCTGAGAGCATTAACTGCATTGGTGGTGTAGTTGTGCGACAAAACTTTTTTTAACTAAACTTTTAATGCTACTGTGGTTCCTCAGCACTGGATATTTAAAGCTGCCCTGCTAGGAGTTTGAATGTACTGTGACTGAATGACGTCACTGACTTTCATGGTAGACTAACATGCACTGGAGTCCAGTTTTATTCCAGCCACTAGGCAGGAAAGTGGGACTAACTTTAGTGTGTGACCACAGGTGCGTCTGCAACATTGACTGCTCCCACATAAGCTTCAACCCAGTGTGTGCCTCGGACGGACGTTCCTATGACAACCCCTGTCAGGTGAAGGAGGCATCATGTCAGAGGCAGGAACGAATCGAAGTGAAGTTCCTGGGCCACTGCCAGGGTGAGCACACCCCCTCCACTTGCCCCTCCCTCCCTCCCACATGCCCCTCCCTCTCTCCCACATGTCCCTCCCTCCCTCCCATATGCCCCTCCCTCCCTCCACATGCCCCTCCCATGCCCCCCACATGCCCCTCCCTCTCTCCCACATGTCCCTCCCACCCTCCCATATGCCCGTCCCTCCCCCCACATGCCCCTCCCCTCCACATGCCCCTCCCTCTCTCCCTCATTGCACCCAGCTCCACTGAGTAGCGCGTGCACATGCTATAACACTGTTTACTAAGACACATAGACACATGAAGTTGAAATTTGGTTGTAGTCACATTATTTCAGAAGCAATTTCAAATTCTATTAGTCAGTAGGCACCAGCTGTGGCAGGACAGTTGCCTAAATGATTCAGCAGAAACGTAGTTAATGACAACACCCGTACAGTAACACCACCCGTGTGTTGTCAGAAACGTAGTTAATGACAACACCCGTACAGTAACACCACCCGTGTGTTGTCAGAAACGTAGTTAATGACAACACCCGTACAGTAACACCACCCGTGTGTTGTACAGCAGCTGACAACACCGTACAGTAACACCACCCGTGTGTTGTACAGCAGCTGACAACACCGTACAGTAACACCACCCGTGTGTTGTCAGAAACGTAGTTAATGACAACACCGTACAGTAACACCACCCGTGTGTTGTACAGCAGCTGGTGTATAGATGCTGAGTATAGGACCATTTAAAATGCAGTTTAGTGACTATATCAGTTACTGTGTTCTTGTGTAACCTTTGACTTTGCTTAGGTGACATGATAACAGGAACTAGTCCTGGAGATGGACACTATGCCAGGGCAGACTACCCAGGTGAGTGTGTGTTGTGTTGTGTGTGTGTGTGTTGTGTTGTGTTTGTGTGTGTGTGTGTGTTTGTGTGTGTGTGTGTGTGTGTGTGTGTGTGTGTGTGTGTGCGCATTAGTCTTAGGTAAGAAGAACCATTCTGAGACATCAGCTTCCACTCAGCTCAAGCTGTTTATAATGATCCTGTGTGTGTATGTGTGTGTGTGTGTTGCAGAGGAAAAGCCTGAAGTGTCAGAGGTGGCACGAGGACTATACATCCCCTGTCCAGAGCATTACAAGAACTACTGCGTACATGGAGACTGTGAATACCCCAACATGCTCTCAACACCATCGTGCAGGTACACACACACACACACACACACACACACATTTTAGCAGCGGCCCAATAACTTCATAGCCTACAGTCAGTCTGCAGCTCTTGGGCTCCCCCTGCTGTTTACTTTTAACAGCAACATTACAGAGAACAAAAGACAGTGGATGGAAACTGGTCGGTCTGTTTAGAAATGACACAGGTGCCAAGCATGAGACACGGCAGCCTCTATATTACACCTTCCCACTTTATTTCTGCATTAAATCAGTCGCTTTCCCAATCCCACCGTTTAAAATGATGCATATGTTTAGCTGTCTCTCTGTGGGTGTTTGTATGCCCTGTGGTAGCTTATAGCCTAGGGGTAAAGCAGAAATACTTCACGTGACATTTTGGTGTTATTTTTTAAGGCATTAGTTTATTTATTACCATGTTTGTGCTGACGTGGAGTGAACCACGTGAGCTGAAGGCGTGAGAACACATTCCAGCAGGTCAGAGCGTGACCCGTCTACTGATCGTGTCGCTCTGCTCATCCATAGACACCTGTAAGGCAAAAAAAACTTATTCTCTGCTTTTACTTCCGTCTCACAGCCTTCCGCGTTCTTGCATCAGAGTTGGTTAGGAATCAGTATTACAGGGGGAAAATAAAACAAAGGAAAATAGAAATGGAGTGAGGAAGGAAGATGAAAGAGCAGGAGATTTCAGACAGAGGTCAGCAGCTCCGAGACAAGAGAGTGCACACTCAAGCAGAACAGAACCCATGGAGAGAGAGAGAGAGAGAGGGAGAGAGAGAGAAATGGTGTGGCTGTATTCCTTCAGGTATATGTGTTTGTCACAGGGTTTGTTATAGGCTGCAGGGTTTGAAATGTTCAGGAACGTGATGTTTGTTCAAACAGCCTCCTGAGCATCATCCACTCCACAAGCTCCCAGCTCAGTATAGCAGGGTAACTCCTCTGATCAGGACCGAACTGTCTACCCACATCTGAAGGACAGGCCCTCCTCTGAGGACAACAGTGTACATCTGTCAGAGAGAGTCAAGGCATTTGGCTTGAAAGAGGAGTGAAGCTGTCTGCGTCAAGCTGAGATAACAATCCCTCAGCCCCAGGAAGAGGCTCCTACAGCACTTATCGTCTACTTACAATGCCAGAATAACATCTTTTCCCCAAGCAGTTTCACACCAATTCACACCTCTGCACAGCAAGTCACCTTAACAAGTTTCATGACGGCACAGAGAGGTTTTAAATACAGGGGAATTTCCCCACTTTGAGATTATGCTGAGATTACTGAGATTATGCAACAGTAAATCAAGCACATTCACTTTGATTCACTAATGTTACACCAATTCAGTGACCTGGATTATTGAAAATGAGAGAAGGAATAGTGTATATAGAGAGAGCGAAAAGAGAAATAGAGGAGAGGGAGACAGAAGGAGAGAGATGGAGAGAGAGAGAGAGAGAGAGAGAGAGACAGATGGAGAAGATAGAGTTATAGAGAGGAGGCAAATAGAGAGAGAGTTGGAGAAAGAGATAAAGACAGAGATAGATAGAGGGAGAAGGGGGAAGAGAGAGAGAGAGAGAAAGAGATGGAAGATGCAACACCAGAGGAAATCTTAAAAGAACAGAGAAAACTGTGTGTGTGTGTGTGTGTGTGTGTGTGTGAGTGTATTTGACTCTGAAAGATCCAGGGAGGGATCCACAGTTCACAGAGGAACATGCTCACTCATATACATACATACACGACCTCACACACATACACACACACACACACACACACACACTCACGCACGCACGACCTCACACACATACACACACACACACACACACACTCACGCACGCACGACCTCACACACATACACACACACACACACACACACACACACACACACACGACCTCACACACATACACACACACAGACTGTATTTCTTCATTAGGCTGTTCCTTGAGATTAGTTGATAACACATTTTGTTTGTTCCTTATTGGTCCATGCAGCTGTCACTCAGGCTTCATTGGCCCCCAGTGTGACACTAAGGAGTACAACGTGTTGTACGTGGTGCCGGGCTCTGGGAAACTCCGCTATGTCCTCATCGCCTCCATCATTGGGGCCCTGCAAGTGGCCATCATCTGTGTGGTGGTGCTCTGTATCACCCGGTGAGACACACACCCACCTGAACACACACTCACCCTCCATAAACACTCTCGTATGCCTGTATATACACAGGCACACACACACACACACACACACACACTCACTCTGTGATGTATGTACTCTGCATCGACTACGCCAGCGTGTGTCACCCGTAATGGTCACTGCACTGCCGTTGTTACGGTTTGGTTCTGATAGTGAAAACGTGTCTGCATATGTCTCCTAGAAAGGTTCATCTGAAGGAACCCACAACATAACAACACCTGTAAACACACCACTTCTAAGGTATGCAGTGCTGTTCTAAAGAAACTTGGGTTTACATTTCTTCAGAACAGCAGGGAGCATTACTTACTTAAACACACACACACACACACAGAAAGCACAGTGTGATCTTTAGTGGGAGTGGATTTAAAAGCATCAGGAGGCCTTTGGCACAGCTAAAGGTGACAGAGGTGCCCGTACACTGATTAAAGTCCCCTTAAATCCTCTCCACTCCTCAATCACCTTCCAAATGAACACCATTGACTGCAACACACTGGGCCAGTCCAGGAGAGGCCAGCAGGGGGAGTGCTAACTCAGATCCACCAGCTGAAGGCAATAACACACCAGCCATCTGGAGCACCTGGCCAGTCCCCTGTAGCCAGATCAGCTGGGGCAAGATCAGCACAACAAAAACTGCAAAACAATGAGTGAAAAGGACATTTTAAGAGGAGCATTTTAAGAGGAGCATTTTAAGAGGAGCATTTTAAGAGGATCCCTTGCGTAAACCAGCCACACCACCTCCACAGCAAAGAGCGCAGTAGATCAGCAGTGCTCAGGATAACTGCCATGTGTTCCCAAAGGGAGATGCCCATACATGCGCACATACTCATATATCAGTCAGCCCAGACACCTGTCAGATAAATTAAAAGTCCTCTGTGCACAACCACATGACTTCACTGGTGTGTGGCATATTTGCCCCGAGCTCCTGACAACAACAACAAAGGTGGCACACAAATGTTGACAAAATGACTCTTAATTTGAAAGGTTATCCAACTAGTTCTCAAGCGCTTCTTCAGCACCAGCTCTTGCTAGCTGCCAAATTAAGAGCCCAGATGCCATAAGGATTTAAGAGCTACAAACTGAGGAACAGATGGGACAGTAATCATGTTGAGGATTAACATTCTTATTTATTGCAATGATGATAAATATTTGTTTTAAATGTATATATTTATTTGATCATATTTTATATGTATGCATATGCAGGTTTTGTGTTATTAATTGCTTCTTGGGGCCAAATTAAGTCGATTCAATTCAGTTCAGTTCATCTCATAATTCAGGTTAAACGGCCATAATCAGTCAAAGAGCCTCAGGCCCAGTGGACAGAGGTGTCAGTGATCCAGGGGCAACACCTCAGACACAGAGGACAGGACATGGGAGGCCATTAATAATGCAGCGTCCTTTGTTTACTGTCTGTTGTTTGTGGAATATAATCAATGTCCTGAATAGGAGACCAATAACTATAGAGCAGGTACCCTGCACATAATTCTTTCAGACATTTTGTTTACTTAAATTAAACAAAACACACAGTGGCCCTTAGGCTGTTGCATGAGTGAATAAGTGAATTAATTAGCAGCCAAAGGCATCTAGAGCCATGAATTCAGCCTTCAGCCGTTGTTTCATGTGCTGTAGGGCTTTAGAAATTGAAAAGTATAAAGCAGATAGATTATAGCTTCAATCATTCTTTCAGAGCTTATCTCCAGTTATTACTATGAGTTCAACATTGCCTCTACAGTATATGGGTGAAAGGTTATAACAACTACAATGACTCCAGCAGATCTAGAGTGTCTGCAGTACCTGTATATCTATGAAAGATGCAATTTTTTGGTCATCTAACAGCCCTTTTTATGTTTCCACTGCATGAACAATTCACTTTGTTGCGATTCACTTCTTTTAGCAATATTATCAATTAAATATTAATAATGAAAACCTCAGGTGAGCAGTACTTTACTTGTTGTATTTTCAAAATGATACCACTAGGTGGCAGTGCAGGATTAGCAGCTCGGTACCGCACAAATATTTTCAATCCATACGTGACTTAGAATGTAAACACTTAATGAAGAGGCTCTCTTTGTTAACACCTGTGTCCACAGGAAGTGCCCACGGACCAACCGAATCAACCGTCAAAAGCAAAACGTCACACACTACAACTCTGAGAATACACTCCGCGCCTCCACCCGCCTCATCTAAGCATTGGGCTACAGAACCAGGGGACGGGAACTGGGGGACTGCAGAGCGGAGAGAGCGTAGATGCAAAATGGCTGCTCCCACCTTCCTCTGGGGGGGGGGGCACCAGGCTGGACCACTAGACAGATGGGGGGGGGGCGAGTGAAGATGAAGGGGACAACACGCGATGCCTTTTGCACCTGTGGCACAGGACACAAACAGAGAGGATCGTAGGAGACCACATTAGGACAAGTCCTGTTATTTGATTATGTATGGGTAATATTTCCAATAGTTTCTTTGTTTGTCTTGATGGGGTCTTTTTTCTGTAAATGTAAATAAATAATTTATATCACAAAAACAGATAATAGCATGTGGGTGTGTTTTATGGTGCTGGTATGTTGAGGATAACATACTGGAGGATATCTGGAAGATAACAATTTTACAGTATCATTTAATGTTTTTTTCCTAATGGCAATATCTCACAGCATTACATATCTAGAAATACGAAACTATTTTTGTTAACGCTACACATACTCTGACCACCAGGGGGCGTATTTACACACTTAAAACTTACTGTATCCTGTCTGTAACTTCAGTCAAGATCAGTATCAGTTTTACAGGTTCTTTTTCAACAGTGAGAGCACTTTTGAGACTGAAATAGTTTGACACTGTGCAGCTACAACACCATGTCTAGTGCAAGGGTTTCAGTTGTCTGAAATCTTGAACGTACCCTCAACATGAGAAACCATCAACCTTTAATTCTGGTTCTAGTTGAGGGACCAATAGCGAAACTGAATATTTGTGTTCTAACCACTTGCAGCTACAATTTTAGTGTTTTGTAAACATCCTCTTACATAATTCTACTGAACATATCACATCAAATCAAATGTCTCAGCATGTAAAACCCCATATGGTAAAACTACAAACTAGTTCCAACTAGCAACCCTGAAACCACCTCAGTAGCTACAATGAAATCACTCAAAATCACCACTAAAATGTGCGAGAGTTAAAACTGAAACTCTTGGCTTTAGAGGTTTGGTGGTATCATTCTTTGTCATTCAAGTTCGCAAAAACAATTTGGAATATATTGTATACTGTTACAGTAACACTGACAACTTAATATGTCTGTAGTCTTTAGTACACTAACTCTGATTGGTTAATAGGCTTGGAGTACACACATTCTGATAGGTTAGAATGCAAATAGCACACTAGCACTTTTTGGTTCGTATTTGTGTAAGAAAATAACAATTTGAGAAGGTTTTAATGAACATCTCTGGTAATGACAATTACCACTTGTAATGATATTTTCATGCAGTTTTCATCTCTGAACACAATGTTCTTTTTTAATAGTAATCTAGCATTCTCTCTTTCATTCTGTCTTTCATTCTTTTTTCATTTTTTTTTTCATTCTGTTTTTTTTGGTACCGTGCTTTACCTTACCTGATGTTACTGATAAAGTATCAATACAGCAATTCAAAATGTAATTCAATATTGTAATTTTAGAAGCAATTGTTATTATTATAGAAAACACAAAACACCTTAACAAGAGACGCTTCCCCATAGTGGATGTGACAGTCCAGTTGAAAACCTGCCTGGCCATCCAAGCTGAAAGGCAGTTTGTCAGCAGGCTGCAGCTCATATGTCCACTGGCTGCGCTGTAATGACATGTCTGCACACAGTGTAACTTTCCCATGGCAGAGAAGCACTAAAATAACAGTAGAGTGATATGTGTAAACAGGACAAAGGAGACAGTAATCTACAGTGGGACGGGTTGAGGTCCCTGCGTCTTGATGTAGCTCAGCTTTAAGAAAGGGTGGAGTTGAGACTGGTGTGGAAATCAGCAAATTTAAAAAGATGCAAATACATTGGGGGTTGTTTTTCAGGAGCTGGGCTTGGCCCCTTAGTTCCAGTGAAAGGAACTCTGAATGCGTCAACTTTTTGGGAACAGTTTGGAGCTCTTCCAACATGACTGTGCAGTGAGTCTGGTGTGGATGAACTTGACTGGTCTACACAGAGTCCTGACCTCAACTCGATAGAACACCTTTGGGATGAATTAGAGCAGAGACTGAGAGCCAGGCCTTGTCCCCATAAACACACTCCTAAACCTTGTGGACAGCCTTCCCAGAAGAGTTGAAGCTGTTCTAGCTGCAAAGGGTGGACCAATGTCATATTGAACCCTATGGATTAGGAATGTGATGTCACTTAAGATCATATGTAAGTCAAGGAAGGTGAGCGAATACTTTTGGCAATATAGTGAATGTTTTTTTCCATTCTGTACGCAGAGAGGAATCAGAATTGGTGAGTGAGAATCCGTTTGTCTGTAGTATTGGATCATTTCCTTCAGTTGAGAAAGACATTAGGTCAAAAACTGCACCAGAACTGCTCTTAAATGTCCCTTTCATCAGTATCCCGAACCAATCAGAAAGCAAAACCAGCTCTTCACCCCTTCAGCTGCCAGAGTCACTTACAACTTTCATTAGGATATCATTCCCCCGAGCACCATACACTTGTGACGGACACATCATTACTGGGAGTTTTGTGGGATGTTATTCTGGGATCCTGTCACCACCAAGCAGAGGGAAATCCTGTATGTGACATGATGGATGTGAAGAGTTTTGAGTTACATGATGAGTGCGGAGAGTTTTGAGTTAAGGAGCCGGGGAACTTCTAATGAAAAGAGATGGAAGCAGATTGTCCATGAAGTAGAATAGCGTCTTAACACAGAGAAGGTGCTGCGGTTGGCAGCGGAGACGACAGGCAAGCATTAGTCTGTGTGCAGCGCTGGACAGTGGGAGTGAACAGTGGTGGGGGAAATGGGTTACGAGTGCAATGAGTAGAGAGAAATAAGCTGTGATTGGTGGAAGACTGTATGTGTGTGTGTGTGTGTGTGTGTGTGTGTGTGTGTGTGTGTGTGTCGGTGTGTGGATGCATGTGCTTGGCTGGGCACAAACATGGTACAGTATTAAAAACTATATTACATTTAGTGAGAAAATTGGGAGTTAGTGGCACTAAAAAAAAGGACAGACCATAGTTGCAGTGGCTGCTTTTGGCCAGCAGGGTGTAATGGTGTTCAAAATGCCAGGCAAACTATCTGTTTCAGATTTTCTTTTCAGCCACTTTAAGAAGAGCAATACGCAGTGTTGGTTAGGTGTATGGTGTTATCCAGGTGTGGTTATGTTAGTGTTTAGGTGTGTGTATATTGGGGTATGGGTGTGTGTCTAGGAGTGACTGGGTGTGTGAATGTTGGGGTGTGTGTATGTGTGTGTGCATGTGCATACGTGTGTGTGAGATGTTTTCTGGGACCTTTGTTCCAGAAAGGCATCTCCTCCAAATAACATTTTTGTTTACTTACAAAATAAACAATGTGTGTATGTGTGTTTGTGTATGAGTTCATGTTTCATTTAATTATGTAAACACTCATTACAAAATGAGTTATTACCACCGTGACATGTGCTCACCACCGTGTGTTGAGAGACCACACCCTGTAATGGGCAAAGCTATATTATATATAACATACTGGTATATAACTACAGTATAGCTATATTATATATAACATACAGGTATATAACTACAGTATAGCTATATTATATATAACATACAGGTATATAACTACAGTATAGCTATATTATATATAACATACAGGTATATAACTACAGTATAGCTATATTATATATAACATACAGGTATATAACTACAGTATACATATGGGTTGCTAGGCAAAAACAGTTACTGTCGATCCAATTGAACACTGATCTGTTTCACAGTATGGATGTGTGATCAGGCAGCTACAGTGTGTTTGAGAGTGTGTGAGTATGGATGTGTGATCAGGCAGCTACAGTGTGCTTGAGAGTGTGTGTAATGAGGGCAAAATCTGGCATGTTGCCAGGAGCAACGATGAGCTCACTGTTTAAAGAGTTTTTCCACTGTCCAAATGTCAGTGTACAAGGCCAGAAGGACAGAAGATGAAAAAAAACACAATACGAAACTAAAAGGGTGTAAAACAGAACACACACACACACACAGAACACACACACACACAGACTGATTTGTTCACTGCATATTATACATCAGTTGTTTTAATCTCTAGCAATCACAGCTCCATTATGTTATGCTGGTAAATCACAACTGCATGATCTTAAAGTCATTTTATTTCTCTCTTATACACACATACAACACACAGATATCACTGACCCCTCGTCTTGCGTTACACTAATGGGCTGAGCTAGCTACCAAGGCAACCAGGCTCCTCCCCTGGGTGTGTGGGGAGTTTAAGAGGAGTGTCGAGAATGTTGTTGTGCTCCAGAGAAGCAGGAGGTACAGAAGTGTGTACACGTGGGCGGGAGACAGTCTGAAAGACTAGAAAAAAGGTTTATAGACCCTGCAGCAATATCTCCACCTCCATCTGACACCTTACTTCAAAATTCTTACAGAGAAGATTCTGTACCAGACCTTCAAAAGGATGGGCGAAGATTCAGCTCACGCCGACCGCAGTACAGACATTCTGACTGGGCCTGCCAGCTCCGAGCCTCCTAGCTCCACCACCATGACTGGGTCCGACAGCTCCGAGCCTCCTAGCTGCACCACCATGACTGGGTCCGACAGCTCCGAGCCTCCTAGCTCCACCACCCTGACTGGGTCCGACAGCTCCGAGCCTCCTAGCTCCACCACCCTGATTGGGTCCGCCAGCTCCGAGCCTCCTAGCTCCACCACCCTGACTGGGTCCGACAGCTCCGAGCCCAGGTCCTCTACCTTGCCCGGGCCAGCCAGATCCAACCGCAACTCAGCCACCCTTCCTGGTCCAACTGGCACCAACCGGAAGTCTGCCACTCTGCCAGCCAAGCGCATCTCCACCATCATTCCTGGTCTATCCAGCGCTGATGCTTCTCCTGACCTGGAGTCCAAAGACCTTCTCATTCCCAGTTTCAGCTGCAGCTCTTCACCATCATCGCCCGTTCACACCCTGACACGCCAAGGCTCCAAGACCGCCGGGGGCCCCGCCGGTGGTCAGGTGAGTGCCATCACGGTGGTGGCACTGCTCGACAAGGTGGTGATGATGATTGAGGCTGTGCAGGAGAACCAGCAGCGGATGGAGAGACGGCAGGTGGAGCTGGAGGGTGTGGTGCGTGGCGTCCAGGGAGATGTGACTCGCCTGGCAAAGAATCACACATCCACGGCCAACAGCGTGGCAAAGCTCCTGGAGCGATCTCGCAAGACCAGCGGCCACGTCAAGGAGGTGCGGGAGAGGTTGGAAAAGCAGAGTATGCAGGTGAAGCGGTTGGAGGCCAATCACACCCACCTGCTCAAGAGGAACCACTTCAAGGTGATCATCTTCCAGGTAAGTCAAAAAGGGGCATTTCTATAGAACGCTGTAAGGGTCTTTAACACATGACTGACAGACCATAACTGTCACCAATAACGTGCAACTGAAAGAAAGACATTTATTTGTTGTTTTTTTAGGTTAATCTTTCCTATATAAAATAGCACTCTGATCAAGGATAGTGGTGAAGTCTCAGGATGAAAGAACAGGTGTGTTATTGCATGGTGTGTATGTGTAATGTGTGTGTGCGTGCACACTGGTGAAGTATAGTTTGGATAGCGTGCATGAAGCACGCACAGAGCACGCTCAGTCATGCACGTTAATCAACCAAGTACAAGCATGTGAACACCAGCAGGCAGTGCAGACGTTTGAGCTTGTGTTGGAGATGAAACGTGTGTGATAGAGAGAAATGGTGTGTAAGAAAGAGAGTGAGTGAACGAGAGATAGAGAGAGAGAAGGGTCTTATCTGTGTCTATAGAGTACTATGTAGATTATATAGATTATAGATTATCAGGGAATAATCTTGGAGATTCTTCATAGTTCTCACATTCATTATCTCCATTTCCCCCACAGTAATGAACAGCTCTGCTGTGTTTATATTACACCGACTGGCTTTCTTGCCACTAACTCAGATTAAAGCTCATTCCATTCCTGGTGCTGCTCCGTTCAAGCATGCTGGCTGAACCGGCTCTGTGTGTGTTTGCCTTGCCTAATCTCTGTGGTCCTAAGGAGCAGCGAGCTGTTTCGCCTGGACTATTACTGCTGCTCGGGGACTCTGTGTTGGGGCAAGAGTGTGAGTGTGGGGCAGGGTGCATACATATACATATACATATACATATACATATACATTGCAGTGTGAAATTCTTGACGTCATACCATTGCACATTACCTTCACATTTCTGATGCCTTTGTGTCTCTGGAGAACTCTAATTCTAGGATTCTTGTTCCACTTGACATTCAGAACACTTTGCATGCTGAATCATGGATTACAGTAGTTTAAAAGTGACTGCAATTCTGCAATTCAGCATTTTGATTCTCTGAGCTGGAGAGAAGCGGGTGGGGGTTCTACAGGTTCCTGCTCAGATACGTGAGAGCAGGTGGTGCCACGGAGTGTGTGGAGTTAACTGCATCCACTCAGCCACAGTAGAGCTTGTAGAGACACGCAGGACCGAGAACAACACCACCCCATTATTTGCATTGCTGAACACTTCCTGGTCATAAAGGAATAAACGTACACAAGCCTGGATTCACCTGGAAGTAAATGTGCTTGGGTGCCGTTTTAAGAGTTTTGTGACGCCACTTTAAAAAGTATAACGTACAGAGAAGAGCAGAGATCATTTGCATCATTTGGATTTGAATCCACCCACCTGGCTTATTTGCCATCGGCCGTTCGACATGTTCAAACTTTGATTTGGTTGGCACTGACGATTGGTTGATAATAGTAATGCTTCAAACCGACATGGCAGTGTGTATCTGTGAGTGACAAAGCACTTCTGGATCGGTTGGTTTAACTCAGCAAACCTTTGTTTCTTGTTTTTGTTTGTTTTGGGTTTTTTTTTACCTAGTACATTGTGCACAGACTGCAGCTCCAAACACGCACTTCCCATCACGCACGTCCCATCACGCACGTCCCATCACGCATGTCCCATCACTGCCTGGTGCACTAACACACATGCAGAGTGAGAGTATCAACCTGCCATTTCCTGCACTTATGCAAGCGGTGAGGTCTGCCACACCTTCATGAAGCACTTCATCCTTCACTCTGTCGTACGCTGGAAGATGGGCGGAGCTAAAAGCATGTAGCCATTAATGATTGAGGAGAGAAGTGAGCAGTGAACACACAGCACTGCTGAGAGGAGCATCAGGGCTGATGGGAAACCCGGCTGGCTGTGCTGCTGTGTTTGCTGTATTTACTGTATTTGCTCTGTTCTCAGAACTCACCTACAGACAGCAGCAGTCGCCCAGCTGAGCTATCAGACTACATGTTAGCGGAGCCATCGGGCCACTGCAGGAATGTCACAGAGTTAATATTCATCTGCTTATGAAGCAGTTCAAGTTACGCTTATCTATAGTTACAAATCACACTATATTGATAGAGCTAACAGGTTAAAAGTTCATTAATCATTTTAACATCAATCAATCAATCAAAATGTATTTATATAGCGCTTTTGACAACGGTTGTTGTCACAAAGCAGCTTTACAAGTGTGCGAGTCCAACATCCCTCTAGTTCATCCAAACCTTCAAGAAGCAGGTTTTAGAACCCGACTCCCCCATGTGGTTTGCATATGTGTGTGTGTGTGTGTGTGTGTGTGTGTGAGAGAGAGAGAGAGTGTGTGTGTGTGTGTGTGTGTGTGTGTGTGTGTGAGAGTGTGTGTGTGTGTGTGTGTGTGTGTGTGTGTGTGTGTTATCGGTGGGGTGTGTCCCCTGTTACCACAAGCAGCTGCTACACACGAGGTAAATGGTAGCTTGTGTGCTCTCTACCATTTGTGCCATGTCATGCCAGGTGTGGCAAAAAGGTTTAAGTTTCTCTCCTCTATTCTTGGCCCCTGAGTGTCGCTCCTGAACAGTTAAGTGCTTTGATTTGACTGTTTACAACTGGAACCTCTGTGGGCAGTACGGATGAAGCTGCTCCGTGCAGTTGTTGTAATTACGTGTCTTGACATACAAGGCAAAGGAAGCATAATGTGGAAACACTGAAGTCTCCTTGTGCAATGAACGGAAGTTCTCCGGTCGCCGATGTTTTACGGTATGTCCCGTGCGTCCGTGCAGGTGCTACCAAAATATGTTCAAGCGCATCAGGTGCTCTCACAGGGGTCTCACAGGGGTCTCACAGGTGCTCTCACAGGGGTCTCACAGGGGTCTCATACTCTCACACACTATCTCATACACACCCAGTGGCTTGGCTGCTTCTTCTCACTGTTCTCATCCATCTCTCTCTCAGAGCTGCCAGGTAAACAAGTGTCCAGGCCCCTGAGGGAGGCGTAGAGAAACAGAAGGTTCAATTAAATAAAACTTTTTAAGTGGAAAGAAAGAAAGGAAAAGCTTGCTGACCAATAAAGAGAGTGTAATGTGGAGATTAGAGCACTACATGTGAAGCAGGAAAAGGCTGAGAGAGCAGAGGACCGGACAAACCTGCCAGAGACCACGAGGGCGGAGTCAGAACAATAGCAAAAAAAAAAACAAGCCAAGCAGAGAAAATGACACTGCCGTCTCTGCTGGGGCCTGTTCACTCTCACTCCGCCAGTTCAGATTCTGGGGCCTGTTCACTCTCACTCCGCCAGTTCAGATTCTGGGGCCTGTTCACTCTCACTATCTCTGTCTATTTCTCTTTCTTATCTCAGTTCTTTCAACTGCTTCACACAAAGTTATCAGCACACACGTGCCAAGTTAAACATGAAGGACGACTGAGTTCAGCTGTGCAAAATGTATTAAAATAGAGGTGTAGATGTTGGGGCTGCTAGTCACGGTATAGCTGAGGACTAAAAACATTGTCCCTTATTTGGTGGTCTGAAGGTAACTAAGTCCATATATTGGTGTAGTTTGGTGTTGGTGTGGTTTGGTGTTGGTGATTTGGTGTTAGTTTGGTGTTGGTGTTGGTGTAGTATGGTTGTTGGACTATAAGATCATCCTCAGCTTTGTTATCTTAAGCAAAAGCTGCTTACAGATATAATAACAAGCTTGAATAATGACGGTAGATCTACTGTCATCGGCATTTAAGGTATGACGGGAATTACTTAATCATGGCTACCAGTTACACTACCAGGAGTCTGGATTGGCCAGAAGAGAGTGGGATTAAGTTGCACTTTATTTTTAATCCCACTGTGGAGAAGTGGCACACACCACACACACCCACACCCCACACAACACACACCCACACACACACACACACACACACCACACACACCCACACCACACACCACACACACACCACACCACACACACACACTTTTTCAAAACCACACTGAAAGCTGCAACAATGTTCCACCAGTGTTTGAATGACTAGAGCGGGTAAACACTCTGGTCAGGACTCCTACAGTGTAGTGACCACAGAAGCCGCAGGAGAAAGAGACTCCACTTTGGAACAGGGCAGGTTCACGTGGGCAGGTTCACGTGGGCAGGTTCATGCGGAAAGGTTCATCTCCCTGAACTCTGTGTTCTGGCCAGATGGTCATGGTTGTTCACGTTTTCTCGTCCGGGAAAGGGGCCAGTGATTCTCTCCCATCCAGAGCTCACAGATGAGTGTTGGGCTTATGAACGCACATCTTTTTATCTGCTGTGTGCTTGTGCATTTGTTTGTTGATTTTGTCTATGCTGGTTGCCGGTTGTGGGCACCTTCCTGTTCACAGAGGGTGGGAGGACTCGTGTCTCCTCTGCGTGTGCGTGAGGCGGCTGTTGTGTAGCTGGACACATCGCATGCTTAGCTTCCATTTTACTTTCTCTTAAATCCTATAATAACTTGGCACTTCCAATGCCTGTGTGTGCTTGTCTTTGCTCTTTGAGGCATCCATCAACAGAACAGATCCTTAAGGCAAAAGTCCTTTAAGTGGTTAGGGGGTTAACACAGTGATATTACACACACGCGCACAAGGGTTTAGCCTCACTGCTTAGTCAAAGCACATGCAGAAAACAACACGTGGTCAAATGTACACAGGTGGAGGCGCTAGGGGCCACTCTCCATGCTAGGGGCCACTCTCCATGCTAGGGGCCACTGTCTATGCTAGGGGCCACTCTCCATGCTAGGGGCCACTGTCTATGCTAGGGACCACTGTCTATGCTAGGGGCCACTCTCCATGCTAGGGGCCACTGTTATGCTTGGGGCCACTATCCATGCTAGGGGCCACTGTCTATGCTAGGGGCCACTGTCCATGCTAGGGGCCACTGTCTATGCTAGGGGCCACTGTCCATGCTAGGGACCACTGTCTATGCTAGGGGCCACTCTCCATGCTAGGGGCCACTGTTATGCTTGGGGCCACTCTCCATGCTAGGGGCCACTGTCTATGCTAGGGGCCACTGTCCATGCTAGGGGCCACTGTCTATGCTAGGGGCTACTGTCCATGCTAGGGGCCACTGTCCATGTTAGGGGCCACTGTCTATAGTAGGAGCCACTCTCCATGCTAGGGGCCACTCTCCATGCTAGGGGCCACTGTCCATGCTAGGGGCCACTCTCCATGCTAGGGGCCACTGTCCATGCTAGGGGCCACTGTCCATGGATGTGTGCACTTAATAGCATACAGATGCATTCTGAGGGGGGTGGGGGAGGTTGTTAAAAAACTGAAGTATATCCAATATAGGTGTAAACACCCTCAAATAGAAGCAGAGGTTCTACACCTCATCACTGTGATAGAGTACAGAGGCAGAATGTGACTGTACTGAATATGACTGTAAACTAATTTGTTATTACATACCCTTGCAGTTGAATTTAACTATACAAATACAGATAATATGGATAATATTTTTCAAAAACAATGTGAAAAGGACTAGGGTTAGGGTTGGGGTTAGGGTTGGGGTTAGGGTTAGGGTTAGAGTTAGGGTTAGGGTTAGTACTAGGGTTAGGGTTAGGGTTAGGGTTAGGGTTAGGGTTAGGGTTAGGGTTAGGGTTAGGGTTAGGGTTAGGGTTAGGGTTAGGGTTAGGGTTAGGGTTAGGGTTAGGGTTATGACTAGGGCTAGGGTTAGGGTTATGACTAGGGATAGGGTTGGGGTTAGGGTTATGACTAGGGTTGGGGTTAGGGTTAGGGTTAGAGTTAGGGTTAGGACTAGGGTTAGGGTTAGGGCTGGGGTTAGGGTTGGGGCTGGGGTTAGGGTTATGACTAGGGATAGGGTTGGGGTTAGGGTTAGGGTTGGGGTTAGGGTTAGTATTAGGGTTAGGGTTAGGGTTATGACTAGGGCTAGGGTTAGGGTTATGACTAGGGTTAGGGTTAGAGTTAGGGTTAGGACTAGGGTTGGGGTTAGGGTTAGGGTTAGGGTTAGGGTTAGGGTTAGGGTTAGGGTTAGGGTTAGGGTTAGGGTTAGGGTTAGGGTTAGGGTTAGGGTTAGGGTTAGGGTTAGGGTTAGGGTTAGGGTTAGGGTTAGGACTAGGGTTAGGGTTAGGGTTATGACTAGGGTTAGGGTTAGGGTTAGGGTTAGGGTTAGGGTTAGGGTTAGGGTTAGGGTTAGGGTTAGGGTTATGACTAGGGTTAGGGTTAGGGTTAGGGTTAGGGTTAGGACTAGGGTTAGGGTTAGGGTTAGGGTTAGGGTTATGACTAGGGTTGGGGTTAGGGTTAGGGTTAGGACTAGGGTTAGGGTTAGGGTTAGGACTAGGGTTAGGGTTAGGGTTAGGGTTAGGGTTAGGACTAGGGTTAGGGTTATGGTTAGAGTTAGGACTAGGGTTAGGGTTAGGGTTAGGGTTAGGGTTAGGGTTAGGGTTAGGGTTAGGGGGTTAGGATAAGGGTTAGGGTTATGACTAGGGTTAGGGTTAGGGTTAGGGTTAGGGTTAGGGTTAGGATTAGGGTTAGGGTTAGGGTTAGGGTTAGGGTTAGGGTTAGGGTTAGGGTTAGGGGTTAGGGTTAGGGTTATGACTAGAGATAGGGTTGGGGTTAGGGTTAGGGTTATGACTAGGGATAGGGCTGGGGTTAGGGTTAGGGTTAGGGTTAGGGTTGGGGTTAGCTTTACTAGTCATTATTTGAATCAGCCAGTAGTTTTCTCTATCAATCTAGCTTCTCTATCAAGGTTATTTGTATTGGTAGAGCATGATCGGGTCTTACCTTATCTGTTATACAGAGAGATCTAGAACAGACTCAAACTTGAATAATATAAGAGGGTTTTGAGTAAGATTCTCATAACAGGTGCATAAAGGTGAGTTTTGTTTGAATACAATTCTTGCTCTTTATAAACAAACACAAATGCTGGTGTTCCCAGGGTGAATTCTGTCTGTGATCATTCCTTTGGTTTAAAAGGCTTTTACATTTGTCTTTCCTCTGCTGCTCTCTGCACACAGAGGCAAACACACACCCAAACACAAACAATCACACAAATAGGCACACACACACACACACATCCCTCTGTCTTCCTTTTCTGTAATGTTTCCACTCTAATAAGTCTGAGCCCTACAATAGGGTGCATAAATTATCTGGGTTCTGATTACACACTGAACCACAGGTACGAGCATGTGAGTGTTTTCAAAGACTCTCTCTTTCTTTCTCTGTCTCTGTCTCTCTCTCTGTCTCACCCTCAGTCACTCTCCTTCCACTATTTTCTGCAAAGCCTCCTATTGTGCATTTAGTTAAAGGTCAAAGGCTAAATGCTTAGATTTATTATCATTCTTGCAGAATCAATTATGAAATGCAAGCATATAGGAGAGGCAGATAACAGCATGAGAGCTAAACACTGTAATTTCTCAATATGAAATTGTGTGGTACAGTTTGTCTACATGATGCTGTGTATGTAAATGTGTTTATGTTATGGGTTATTTGGTCATTACATCAATCACGTTCCTTAGAGGCAGTGGGCAAATATAACATTTATATAATGTGATACACTAATGGGACAAGGTGCTGTAGGTTCCATGGGGCAGAAATTGATGAAGGCATCCATTAATAAAACAGTCATATATATATATATATATGCGCACACTGAGGTGGCCGTTGGGGTGAGAGGGGCAGGCGGTTGGCGGTTAGTGATATAACAGCTGGATCTGTTGTATATTGTATCTATTCTCTCGCACTCTAAAATTAGGATGGTTCTTGACCCTGAGTTTATTTTGGAATCAGCCTGCTATTGTGTAACATGCAACACCTAATACCTGCCCTCCCCCCCAGCACTCTCTCTCTCTCACTCTCTCTCTCTCTCTTTCGCTCTCTCTCTCTCTCTAACACATTTGCATACCTTTCTTTCATTCGCTAATGTTTAGTTCAGCACAAAATATCCTGTGCACAAAACTCTCCAGCTCTGTAGAGCCCCAGACTCACAGCGACCACATGCTCGTGTCCAGGCAAGAGGAATCCTTCCTGTCAGCAACATAGCTTCAGCTTCGCGCCTGGTTTCTGTGCCGTGTGCAAGCGTGTCAGGAGTGTCTTCGTGTCTCTTCACACGGGAGCCAGCAGTGGCAGCAGAAAAAACTGGTTAACCAAGAATGCACACTGGTTTGGACAGGAACACAACGCGGCTCTGGGGAGCGTCACTCAGCTCACACACAGGAGCACCAGAGAACTGAAAAACACTTCTTCACGTATTTAATTTTCATGACCACAAACTAAGCAACTGCATGAAACGAACAATCTGTAGCTGAATGTGTTTTTTGTCTGATTCTCCACTGGAGGTTTTAAAATGTAACATTGTTCCATTTGTTTAGGAGAGTATCAGAATATCAGCCTTTAAAAAATTAATCAAGGCACAATACCAAATTCCTGTAAGGTCTGAGGTAATGTAACAGGGGAACCTATTGAGCAAGCTGTGGTTTCTCCACAATGACACACTTGTTGTCTTTGGCTCTGAACGTCAGTAAGGTGACAGAAAAAGTGAAAAAGTACAGATACAATTTTTCAGTTTTCCTTATGAAACCAAATGAGTGGCAGTGCTGCAGGGCTGTAGATAACAGATTAGAACACCAGCTACATCCTTCACTCTGTTCTGTTTGCACAGTAATATTGCGTCAGACACAGAATAACATAATACAATGACCTTTACCTCACTTAAAGTTGTTTAAAACCAGGAAACCCGTGGCTTAGCAATATACTGAACACCTGTCAGAGACTATTTAAAAGTCATAGAAATATAGCCAAAAGTGCAACACAGAAAAACACAATTATTGACAGGGTATACAGTGTGTGTGTGTGTGTGTGTGTGTGTGTGTGTATTTGTGCATGTGTCCATTTACACTGATTTCTTTCTTGCCCCATTGACGGATCCTGTTCGGTCCCTCCCTACCCCGAGGGCAGATCCTACAGAATACCTCCCATGCCTTTACATGCCATTCATGATATTTTTCAACCTCAAGGTGACAAACAATCCTTCTGTATCTATATGTGCCTCATGCAGTTGGTCAATCTGTGTGAAATACAAGACTCAATAAGAAACTATTTCATATATTGTTACAGGCACATATTCTATTCTCCTTTCTCTCCCTCTCTCTCTCTCTCTCTCTGTCTGATGTCTCTAGTTTTTAGGGGCAACATGGAGATATTGATCTCTGTACTTAATGCATAATTTAGTGTGTATCATAACAGAAAGTAAATCAAGCTGGCTTTCCATCCAAACCTTCCACAAATTTGATGTGCATTTGCGAAATTTTGACAGAAACAAAATATGTGAAGAAACTTTACATAACGTAGGCTACCGTGATTAGGGGCACCATCGAAACATTCCAGAAGCATAGATATAATTCGGTCTTTCGGCTTGATATGTCATCATTTATTTGAAAAATGGTTTTATGTCAAATTTTTCGCATTTTAGCTTTAGGGATTTTCTTACATTCACACCTAACATAAAAAGATTTTTTGCAATCCTTGGATGTTTTTACTGAATTTTGGGATTTCTCCCTTCAGTGCCACAAATACACAACAAATGCAAAAACAGACTCCATACAACCTGTTGGCCTCCTTTACTCCACATCTGCAGCCGTTTGTGGATATGGTGAGAGATGAATTGGTACTTCAGCAAAACTCCACCCACAGTTTGGCTTGAGAAACACATGCGTTGAGCACCTTTCACACATATAAATGCGTCTTATGTGCAACAATGCCATGCAAGTCAAAGACACTCCCAAAGTGGCGTCTAATCAACTTCAGTCCAGCAGAAGAAACACGAATACCTTTAAGCCCTCAAGTAACTGATTTACATGACTTCTTCAGCATGGACTTGTGGGAACACCCACACAGATCTTTTGCAACAGTCAGACAAGTTATAACAGAACATATTTATGCTCCTTTTGAAAAGTAACTTGTGGATAAATGTGTAAGACTAATCAATTATTTTGAGGAGAGAAGACTATAAATGTTAAAACAGTTTATAGCAAATCATTAAAAGTTGTGGAGTTCTGCAGTGCCTATAGAGAACTGCACATTAAGGTGAACTATAATGGGAACTTAATTTCTCTTGGAACTTTATTTTTTAAACTTCCTCACTGCCAGCAAAAAGTGATTCTAGTACAAAGGCCTTGGGCTGCATGTGGTTTCTAATGAGACTTGGGTGAAGCCTAATGTAGACACTATCTGTTTCTTCCTTCAGGAGGATAATGAGATCCCCAGCACGCTGTTAACTAAGGGTTCCACAGCAGAGCTTGCAGATCTTACCTCACCCTCAATCCAGGATGAGATGCCTACCTCACCTCCTGCTATGGCTGCTGACGTCTCCCATGACGAAGGCCTGCAGACCATCAGTCTCTCCTCCGATGAGGACGAGGGAGCGGCAAGCCCCACAGCAGACGGCAACATGGAGCCCCAGCTGGAGGTCCACGAGGAGGAGCTGCCAGGTCTGGCGGCTGGACGAGTCGAGCGCTCCCGCGCAGACAAATTCAAGCGCTCCAGCCTGAAGAAGGTGGATAGCCTGAAGAAGGCCTTCTCCCGCAGCAGCATTGAGAAGAAGATCAACAAGATCGTTCCTCCAGAGCGGCGTGAGAAGATCAAGAAGAGTTTCACGCCCAACCATCCCAAGAGCCCCACCTCTAAAAGCTCATCCTTCCGTGTCTCACCCATGACATTCAACGTCAAGAAGGTGCGAGATGGAGACGAAGATCAGCCTGGAGATCCAGACAGCTCCCTGACTGCTGTGGAGGTGCCCACCATGGCCGAGCCAGGAGGTCAGATGCCTGTGGCTGAGGTGCACGGCCTGGGGGAACAGGCTAATGGGCAGCCTGACATTGAGACCAGCCCAGGCAGTGTCGATGGCGTAATCTGCACTGCAGATGAGGGAGATCTCAATAATGGTCCCTCCAACGTGCTTGCAGAAGATGACGTGCCATTGCAACACAATGTGGAGAATGGTCACGATAATGAGAATGGAAATGATACTGGTGGAGACGAAGTGGAGCAGGAGACCAGGGCTGCACCCACACCTCCATCAGCTTCAGTAGCTATCCAGCAAGCCTCGTAGATGTAGTGGTTGTAGCCATGCCATTAGAGCTCTGACTACAATAGAGGTCTAGGTGCAAGAAACACATGTTCATTCTTAGTTATCTTATGTAAGAAATAATGTGACAGAAACTAAAGCAGCATGCTAAATAACCCTTATTTCTGTAAACAGACACTGTTCCTATGTAGGTTTTACATGGTAAAGGGTAAATATACTTAAACAAACAGGATACAGTAGTGTCAAACACAGGATAGTGCAGAAAAGTTATATTTCATTTTTCTTTTATATAACTTTTAACCTCTACTGCATGTAGACTTATTCTTGACTTAGTATTCTGTTCAGCAGCTCTGTCCTACACTCAAATGTGACTCCTAACAGGAATTAAAGAATTAAGAAATGATCTAGATTGGAAATTACAAATCAAAATGATTAATACACCACTTTGGTGTTCAACTTGGTAAAGGGTAAATATAATTAAACAAAATAGGATCTAATGATGCCAAATGCAGGATAGAAAAGTTATGTATTTCATTTTAGTTGTTCAGCAGATCTGTAATA
Source organism: Brachyhypopomus occidentalis (assembly GCA_020368025.1). Classification (NCBI taxonomy): domain Eukaryota; kingdom Metazoa; phylum Chordata; class Actinopteri; order Gymnotiformes; family Hypopomidae; genus Brachyhypopomus; species Brachyhypopomus occidentalis. The sequence continues at coordinate 255,201 of JAGXOD010000005.1, read as the reverse complement.
CACTCAAATGAGACTCCCCACAGAAATGAATTAAGAAATTATCTAGATTACAGAAATTGCTAAATATTATTCTCTTCAGTGGGAGATTCAGTTTCTAAACTTAGTGCCATTATCAGTTGCATCTTCCTCATGGACTTGTCAGTAAGATCATGTCTGTCAAGTTTCATATAATTTCAGTGCAAAAAGTCAGATAACTTACTATTCAGTGTATCTCACTGTTTGTATTATTTTCATGTATTACCAATTTTATTAAAGTACTTCAGTAAATGTTTTGAAAGTGTGGAAACAGAGGTTTGTTGACATAAATGGTGGCACATCTCTCGGTGGAAGGAATGTTTACAAAACGTCAGGGAAGAGGCCATTAGAGATAGTGGCCGTCCCTATGGCAACCTTCTACTCTGCCAGAAACTTACTTTTACATGTACAAACAGACACATACGCATAAACACACACTTGAATTCACACAAAAAGAAAGCATGCATACAGAGCACACAGACACTGCAAATTAATTTGTGCAGATACCACAAAATATACTTTAGTGGTTTAGAGGATAATGCTTGTTTCTCTAAAGCAATTAAAGTAGTTTAGCAGATCAGCGCTGATAAACCATAAGAATGCTATTCCATCAGCACCAGGCACAAACCAAGCTGAACTTCTTCACCGATCTTCCTGCAGATGTGCTGGAAGACACCACTGGGTCTCTCCTCAATCCCCCCTAGCTCTAGGTAATTAGGTGAATGATGGAATAGGGCCAGTCACTCTACTGCAGTGTATGCCGACTCCAGAACTGGCCATCACACTTCCACACTAAACACAAGGCAGGGTGCACATACATGCACTCACGCACCAGGTGAGAAAGGCACATTCCTGCCTCTGATGGATTGCTCCTCCGAAGTCCATTTTCCATGGAATGAAGATGAGAGAGGAGGCGACTGCCCGGGTTGGGCGATTGATGGCAAACATTCCACCAAGAAGCCAGACGTCCAGAGGACCCTCACACTCCAGAGGTGTTCAGCTTCTCCACCGCTCCACTATGTTGTACTAATGTTCTCCATCATTCATTAGATCAGGAACATTTCTTTGGAAATGAATGTTTATCCCAAAATTCCCAAAATATTTCCAATATTCAAAATATTATAATTCAAGGTTACACTAATTATAAATAGCTGGGTAGATTGACAGATAAATGTGTACATCATTTACACTTGATTAGACTTATACAGTTAATTAATTGTAAAATTGTTATAATTTATAGTATTAAAAACAAATAAAAGCACACCATTTTTTTACCATAATCTTTAGCGTATTTATTTAGTGTAAGGAGTGTTTGAGAAAGAGTTACGGTATTTTCCAGACAGAGATGTGCTCTGTCTCATTTTTAATATCAACCACATGTCAAACTGGCAGCAAATCTCTCTCTCCCTCACTCCCTCCCTCTCTCCCTCTAGCTCTCACTGCACCAGACTCCAATCCCTTCTTTATCTTCCACACACAGGGAGCTGTGGTGATGAACATTGAGAAGGTCCCGCCTGTTAGTAGTGACACAGATGTGATTGGGTGTAGATGTCCAGGCCAGGTCACAATAGTGAGGGCAAACGAAACCTGTAAAAAGCAATGTGAAGTGTAAAAAATTTAATTCTTATTTAACCTCAAGTTTATGTTTGCCCATGTGTGGTCATAAATATGTATATAACCAGTAGATATATATCTATATATTATATATAGTATAAAAATAATTGATGAACAAGTTTGAAGTTCTGAGTCACTTCTGATCGCAGTGAAGCTGTGAGATCCCTGTGCGAAGGACCACAGCACGTTGGTTTACACTGATGTTCGGGCTCCATCTTGTGACCATGTAAGGTAACACTAACTAGCCAGCTCGTATTATTTTGCATTATATTAAAGTGTAGTTTTTAACATTACTGGGAAACTAAGCAACGGATAATTATTTTACTGTATGTGTTTTTTTTTCAGTTTTATTGTAAATATTCCTGCAGATATTAAAATAGAAGCTGCAATTTTAGCTAACAATTTTAGCATGTAGCGAGCCCAAAGAAAACCGTCTGGATTAATGAGTTAGCTACTTCGGTAGCTAGCTAAGTTAATAACGAGTTTACCAGTTCAGTATCGATATATATATATAATATATGGTGTATAATATGGACTAAATCGTATTCTACTACTGTTCACGTTGCTTATATTTGACACCTCACGTCGGTGGCGTCACGGTGGCCGAGAGGTTAAGGCGTTGGACTCGAAATCCAATGGGGTTTCCCCGCACAGGTTCGAATCCTGTTCGTGACGATTTCGCTTTTCTGCTCGGGTCAGATATTAATTATGTACATCTGACTGTTACAACACAAAAGCTAAATTAGAGAGTTCGACTGTACGACGGTTCATATTTGAAAATCGTCATTTAAAACAGGTCTTACCATAGTGTTTGAAAGAGCAACAAACAAACTAATTTGATTGCTGCGTTGAATGCAGCGTGGCATGTCGTCGTAATTTATAGATGTCAAACCCGTAAATGCGACGTGGCTACAGGTTTTTTATTTCATCCAAACAGGAGAGGTCTGATTCATCACTGGTCAGACAAACAACAGTCAAACAAATAAGTCAATAATGCACGCTGGTTAAAATAAAAAGCGGCAGTTACTCGTGTCTTGCTCAAAGCTGTTCAGACAGAATCTCGCGTGGCGGATAAGCTACCGGAGGGCTTAATGCACTGACGCGAACCTTATTTGTAGAAATGTTTTCATATCTAGTATAGTTATTAATCGTATAATATTAATGCAATGTGATTTTTTTTACATTTTAAGTGTACCACTTATAAAACTCAAGGAAAAGACTACCCATTAATTCTGAATCCCTTGTCCACGTATAAAGAAAAATAAACGGATACAGCGTGACACATCTATATATCTATATCAATATCTGGTATCCGGATTTTACTTGTGTATCCTCCAACCGTTATACTGTTATTCCTGTCGTATGGAAAAATGGATAAACGTCCATTTAATTTCATGTTACCACTAATTATATATTAAATCAAATTATCGGAAATATCAAATGTCATTTTTAAGTTAAACATATATGTATGTTAATCCCTCTTAAATTAATTTATAATTGTTCCCTACTAAACTATACACCTTATAAATATAGTCTACATCTGTGATATTAAATTACTTTTTGTCATCGTTATGATAAATAATGTCTTTTTGTACTATATCTGCAAGGCTTTCTGGGGGAGTTCGTGATGCACTAGATTATTGTGGCATTTGCTGTTAAATGTTCAATCCCAGTATAGGCCCTGTAAAAGCCTTCATCTCGCACACATTATTTTTTATCTACCAAACGGTTTTATATGTCACATAGCGAGATCACTATTGGGCATGACATTTATTTTAATTCACCTCAGATTACTCTACAATACACCTGAAGCACAAATATCAGGATTAATACATAGTTATAATGAAACCGTTTAAGAGTGTCGTGGACGCTACACGGAAATGGTGTGTGGGCATTTCCTTTCCATTCGGCCACATTCCTTGTGGTGTCCAATCAGATGTCGAGATCATTGTAACACGAATACGGAAAGCACCAATGATTTATGTGTATTTTACATTGTGAGTTTGCTACTAATTCGCTAAGAAACGTAGTTATACAGTTGTATGTGATGTTTTTAAGAAATGTAATGTACAAATGCTCCTGGTAGATTTCAGCTGTTGTGAGTAATGCTATGTATCCATCGTAGTGCACCCTATCTGCAGAATAATGGTTCTGTCTGTGTCTATATAAGCGCCCAGCGCACACGCTGGCGTTGTTCGAGCGCTTTGTTTGATAGGGGAGGCAGTACTGAGATGAGGGGGACTCGGGACTAAGATGAGAGGGACTCAGACTTTTTCCCCCTTTTTCGTTCTTTATTTATTTTTTTTCCGAGGTCAGGTTTTGATATGATCGTATGTTTATAATGACTCACATATAGGAACCCTTAGGTAAATTATTTAATTCTAACACCCATCAGCGAGTGTATGATTGGTTAAATGTCAGAACTAAGGAGAAGTTTGGATGCGTAGGAGCTCAGTACTTTCGTCGTTTGGCTGATTGTGCAACAATCATCTTTGTTCACAGGGGCCACCTGAAATGATGGAGTATGAACGTGTAGACGAGATGAACGTCCGCGTACGAGCCGCAGTGTGCGCCTTATTGAGCAGATAATAAGATAACCGTTGTTGCAGGATTATAATCTCGTCTAGTTTAAAACCAGTTTTCAGATTTGCCCCTTCATGGCTCCATGACTGTGGTGTGAAGCACATTCCTCATACAGGGACTTTTAACGTTTACTAGTTTACGAAGAGTTTCGTGTAGCTGAAGACCAGGACGCGTCGGGCTCGCCTGCCTTACTTAACCCGTCTGGAGAATCTCGGTCCGGGAGAGATTTGTTGATTCTCGGGTTTTGTTCGTATTTAAGGTGGTGCTGCTGTGCCGAATGCTGCTTTGTGCTGTTAGCCGTGAGCTAGCCCGCTAGCCTCCGTCATAGAAATGTCGAATATCTCCAACGAAGCTGTGGTTTTGATTAAAGACGTGAAGCCGGGATCGAAAAATCTAAATATCGTCTTTATAGTTTTGGAAATAGGTAAGTTGTGCTGCCGAATGATGTGCTTCTCATGACATTGTCTGCCTCGCGTCGCGTTCGCCGTGCGCCTCGCCGGCGGCGCTGTCTGGGGACTTGGCCACTTCCTGTCAACTTGATACGCGTCTTTTTTCGGCCGCTTTTGAGCGTTTCGCCTGTTTTAATATCCTGTGGCTTTGGCTCTTCCGCATTTCACTAACGTGGCTTGCTTTTTTGTGTCTGTTAAGAAGGCAGAGGACTGCTGTCACCTGGTGTGCTTTTCACTTCTAGGTCGGGTGACCAAGACAAAAGACGGGCATGAAGTGCGCTCTTGCAAAGTGGCGGATAAGAGCGGAAGCATCGCCATCTCTGTTTGGGATGAGCTGGGCAGCCTCATCCAGACAGGGGACATTATTCGCCTTACACGAGGGTAAAAGGCGTTTTTAAATGCCCACATTTGTGTTGACTGTTGCACGTTCTGTTCAGTTAAGTTGTGCTGCACGTTTAGTTTTTATTCCCTTTTGCAGTTATGCTTCTATGTGGAAGGGCTGTCTTACCCTGTACACTGGCCGAGGTGGAGACCTACAGAAGATTGGAGAGTAAGTAGAGCATCTCGTGGCGTGCGAGGTCTTGGCTTGAATGTTGACCTTAAAATCAACATGGTTTACACAGGCCAGAAATATGGTTAATTTGACAAGGTCCCTTTATAATGTATTCACAAGATGATCTGTGGAATGGTGCTTCAATCTGCTTTACTGCTCCTCTCCAGATTCTGTATGGTTTATTCGGAGGTTCCAAACTTTAGTGAACCAAATCCAGAGCTGCTAGCCAAAGCCAACCAACAGAACAAAGGGGTGAGATTAAGTACTGACCTGTGCATGAAGCAGTCAAATAAACTGGCACCAAATAAATGCTTATTCAAAAAATTTATTTAAATAATTGCATGAATTATTTATGATTTTGATTGTAACTAGTTACAGTAAGTAGTTTAGACACTTTTTGGTTATGAAGCAGCTCAGAGGGGCTCTTCATCCGTCCTCTTTTCCATCCCCATAGGGTAAAGAACAGCGTGGAAATTCTCCACCAAATCAAAATGTGGGCACTGCTGGCCAGGCAGGTAAGGGAACAGTGTTGATCACAAACCTGTTGGATTATTTTTACAGTTGCATTATTTTGGTGTATGATTTACACATTGCATTAACAAATGAACATCCTGATGTACAGGTAAACACTTGATTTTTGATCCAGACTAATTTGAAATGGTTTTGACTAGCAGGAAATGGGTCCATGCAGACGTTTCCCAATAGTGCTGCCCCTGTTCCTCCCAATTTCGGCACTCCTGGAAGAACCAATGGGCGTGTACTAGGCAATGGTCCGCCTCCTGTGACCGCAGGGGCAGGCCCTGCCCCATCCAAACCTTCAGTTACCATCAGCAACGGCAGGGACCCCAGACGAGCTTCAAAGAGATGAGACCATGACTGTAACCACTGCCCTGTCCTCTCGGGGCCCAGTCCTCCTACAGATCCTCACTAAGCTTGAATATTTCTGCAATGTAACTGCCAATCAAGAGATGAAGTCTTGTATTCCAGTCCTATCAGCAGACGGTCATCTCACCTAAGACCATAATGGTGTAGAACAGCTACAGTTGCTGGAGAACAGTTATAGTTTGTTTTAAATGCCCCGCCCCACAGTGCTGGTCTTTTCTACATGGTCTCCACATCCCTTCCCTAAACGTGTTGTTTGAAACTATACACCCTACTTGAACACTTGATGCACTTTCTCCATTTAATCCCTAGTGAACACATACTGTCTTGTAATCCAGGACTTGTCTGCTATTGCAGGCTTGTACTCTGAATACCATGGCTGCTTTTTTTAAAACTGGGGTTTTGCCCCTTGGCCAAAAAACATACCAAAAGTGACTGTGTGAAAGGAGAGGTGATAGTTTGATTCTGACACTTAGGTTTATTTAATTAGGAATAAACTAGAAATTATCAACTCTTGTTAAGCTTGTATTTGTGTTCTCTTTGACATTACACATAAACAGATGAATATGTACAGTTTAAAAATGCATGTAATGTATATCTAAAAATGAAGTTTGTTGGGTCGTCTTACACATGGCCTTGCAAAGCTTCAAATACTAGCAGTCATGCAAACATCTTAGCTTTACTACCTGCCTTACCTGAATTAGCTATGTACAAAGTAATGTGATACAATTTCAGAAATGACTCTGATTGACAAGAACTGTTCCCGTATAACTTGATATGTTTCATGCTGTCAAATATTTACAAGTTTCAAACCACACTTGTAAATACATCAAGATCAATACAGATCACTGAAATTTGATGCTTTATTTTTTACATGTCCCAGAAAACATACTTTCATAACTTTTAAATCCTTTTAGCTGGGGAAGTGGATGTTATATTTGTATATTTTAATGTCAGTGAATATATTGCTTAGCTGCTCTTAATACTGCTGCATGATACTTACAGGAAAAGGTGAAATACACTTTTCATTTCCTCAAAGACCAAACTATGAAGTAGATGAGCTGCTGTAAAAGCTCCATAATTACATTCGCATACTTTGCACCTCTTTCCAGAACTCTCCGATCCCCCGAGTCAGAGCTCTCTCAGCCAGGGCCTTACACTCCCGTGGTGTGAACCCCACCAGAGCTACACCTTTAGTGACCACCCCGTGGCGACCAGCCAAGTGCGTCACACGTGCAGTGATAAGCGAGGCTGGTGCATGGTGGAACGTTTGATCTCCGATGCTAAACTCTGGCCATGGCTCCAAACCTGCACCCAGAGCAGGTGGGGGTCTCTGTCTCACACTCTCTACGTTGCAGGCGATTTCTACAGTGCCTTCATGAGGCAGGGCTATGACCTGGACCCCTGGGATCCCGCCGGGATTCGACTCTGATGGCTGCAGCCACATCCCGACCTATGGTGAGGTCCTGGGTATCCATGGTTACGTTGCAGTTCATCACATAAGGGCTGGCGCCAACACCTATAGGGAGAGGGTTTCTCTTGGTTTTGCAAGCAGCTGTAGGCATACAGGAGTGATCAGCCCTGCTGATGAAGATCTACTACTCAGGAAAACTTAGTTCAGCTATTGCATATCTAGTCCAGCTACCTGTCTTTAGACAGTAGGGCATTTCCACTAGGAGGATTCTTGAGTTGCTGCATAAAGCAATCACACCTACACTTGTATCTAGCTAATAAGTGTATCTGGGACTATAGTGAATGGAGGGGCCATTTTAACATTTCTACCCAGACAGTGTGACACCAATTCAGACCTCCAGACTTGAATGATTGTCACTGACATGTTTCGTGACTTCATAAATGTGAATCACCAAGTGGGTTTAAATGTCAGGGAATTTTTCCACCACTCTTGAAATGAGAAGCCTTATGATGAAACTACCAGGCAAATTCAATGAGCTGGATGACTAAAATGAACATAGAAATTTTAGAAGTGTTATGATGCAGACAGTACAAAACATGTTCTTGCCTGTCAGCCCATATCTTCTTGTGGGTTGTGGTCCAACATCTGGCAGGATGGCAGCCATGTTTGGATCCCTCTGAAACCAGCCCAGTTCTTTTCTCCTCTGGGCGAGGCCACGGTGCAGGGGGGCGTCTGCCCAGCCAAACAGAAACGCACTGGTGCCCTGCACACACTCAGTCAGAGCAGCGGCTAGAGCTGTGCAGAATCACGTATGTGACACACCGAATATGATGGGACATGACATTTGTACTTTAATAAATGACCAAGTATTATTTCCACGTCTTACCCTGAGCCTCTCTCCCACACTCCTCCAAGCACACCTCTTCTCCCAGAGGGTAGAGGGGCACTAGGTCCACAGCCCCCATGGCCGGGTGACCCCCTACATGTGCACTCATGTCAATCAACTCACATGCCCGCTCACATGCTGCGAGAACCGCCTCCCCTGTAACAAGCAGAACCACAAATTAAAACATTTATACCATCTGGGCTAATGAACAGGAGTCTGCATGTGCGAAGAAAGATGCATCCAGATGATTTACTGATTAGCTCAACGCTTGCCACAATTGTGATGACAGAACGGTTGTAGTCATAGTCACTGAAGATGTTGAGGATGGTGATGTCCTTCCCTCTTCCTCCTGATGTCATTTCCTCAGAGGAACAGATTGTAGAAACCAAGTGTAAGTCTGTTAGTTCGTTGCCTGACTTTAAGATGGAGTCTGCATCTTTCTAGCGGCCTTCAGCCATGCAGCGTTAGAACAGCGTCCTCACCGTGCAGATCGGTGATGGCTGCCTGGGCCACCTTCTCCACCAGATCTTTTTGCCGAGCTTCAGAGACATTAAGAAGGCAGGTCACCAGCCTGCGACCAAGGGCCAAGGCCATCCTGCAAGAGAAAAACGTATCTGTTAACGCATTTCACAGTCACATAAATTGCTGAAGTGTATATGTGGTTCAAAACACAAAAATATTGTTGACCACACCCCTGAACATATGACCAGACACATTAAGCATCTTCCTCTATTTGGACCTCTATGTTGTGAGTATACATGCCCCCCAGGATGCAACCTGCTTCTATCCTTCCCTGGAGGAAAGAGGAGGAGCTACAGTAGGAGGGATGGTCAGAACAATCTGTAACGCTTGAAATGGACCAACTCATCTAGCTCAATAAGTATTAAAGCCTTTATATGTCTGGCAGAAAGTCAGTTTAAGGCCACAAACTATGAATCCAACTGTCAGTCTAGGAGCGGCTACTCCCAGGACAGAACAGTGTTAACGCACTTATACTTGTTGCACAACATATTTCCATCTGAAAGTAGAGATCAGTGAGGCCTTTTTATGTTGCATGTAACATCAGTATATTTGGAACTATAAAATTAGGCATTCCAGAATGAAACATGAGACTTTTATTTTATAGCTTTAATGATGCATGGGAAGCTTTTATTTGTGCCTTTGATTTATTTGACTTGGCACAGCCCTCTCTCGGCCTGTTGTGCAATCAGTCTAAAATCTGCACGCTGATTAACGGGAAACTGATAAAAGGCCCTGCTGTAACATTAAGTTCAAAGATCAAAGGACTCTTCAAGAACGAGCATGGATCACAATTTTTTATACTTTCTGAGAATTTGATATTTAACAAAGCATGAAAACGTAACTAAAAAACATTGAGTCCTCAAAAACAGAAAAGTACAGATATTACCCAAAGGTTTTCTTTATTAGTTTATTTTATATTTCCTATTAATACGGGCGTAGAAAATGTAAATAAAAAATTAATAGTTTTATGATTTAAAAAAAGACATAGAAGTTTCATTACCACCACATCTTTTTACTTTTTTCCACCAAGAATGTAAGGAAAATGTTCTCATAAATCTATGAACATTTAAAACTAGTTTCAACAATCAGCATGCAACAACACATTGCATTGCACACTCATTTCCAAAACGAGTAACCTATATTGTATTTCGTTTGTGTTTACTTTTCTAGATGACTTATTAAAATAAGATTTACATTCTCAACGGAAACCGTCGTCCCATTTTGAGTAAGTTCCAAGACTAGTTTGCTGCAACCGAAAATCGATTATGTTACAGAAAGTCAAAATGTTGTCTTGAAATGATCCTACAATTGCTTCTTTTCTCTGAGCGAAATCACGTGAGAACGTTTTTGTCTTACTTGCGTGACGAGGAAACTGCCTGCAGTAGACAGCGATTCTATCCTATTAAAGCAGAACAGCTTCGACACATTTCGACCACTCGGGTTAGAAAAGCATAAACGTTTTATTTCCGGCAAGCTGATTTGCAATTGAAGACGCTCGATCTTTGCGGCAGAAGCAGAGATCTGCTTTATGGAGATGCTTTGCATCTCAGTCTTTATGCAGACAGCCAGTCCGACTTCATCTTGGCTTGTTTGGTGACCAAAACGGCTTTTTAGTCTCAGATATTTTAACTCTAGCCGTAACGCATGTTCTGCAGCGAACAATACTGCGTAAAACAGATTACTGCGTACACCGCGCCGTACCGGACAACGACGGCGAGCGGGACAGCATCATAAACACCGTGAGCGCTTTTACCGACCTGGCAGAACCGGCACTGATGCGGAGGGTCGCGAGCACTTTAATCCGCACTTATCCATTCCGTCTATGATAAATATCCGCTGGGTTGTGAGTAGATTATCGCTCTTTGCTCTGGCAAACACGATGAACACTAAGGTTGCGTGCGGCCGCTCGTCCGAGCCCCCGGGGCGCTGCGATTCTGCGGCGTCTCGTGCGCGAGCGGACGGTCCGCCCCGGCTCGCGCGGCTCTCCGGCGTCCCGGGCTACGAACAGCACCGTCTGAATGATCTTTTGCTGTTAAGGCCTGCGACAGGAACACCGAGACTGTGCGACAGTGAAGCCGAAGGCCTGAATGGTGGAAACGCACACGTCGTATTCTTTCCCGGCGACATTCAGGTTAGTAAACCAGCGAGACACCGCAGAGTTATGAACAGCATCATCGCCTTTTGCCACCGAGCAGATCGCGGTACACAACACATACGGAAAGCTGCAGCTGGAGATCCTGTAAGGTGTGGGTGCAGGAATTGTATATGTAAACAGCTCGCTAGCTCGGCGTGTTTATTAGCACGTTAGCCGGAGTGTTAGATAACACTGGATAGGGTCGTGTTTACTACTCCAACTGCGCATGAAGCTTAATCGGTGTAGGCCACGCTGCAGGTAAAGTGAACGCACGGGTATGTCCATCCTGGAATATGCAAAAATCACTTGATATAGACGCTCTTTGGTCTAATCTAAATTATTGTTTGGTTACTTACCTCAAGCTCACGTCTTAATAACGAAACTGGTGTTGGGCCCAGGCTATATGTTGACAAGCCGAGGTCTCCTTACAAAGACTATGTTAATATTTAAGTATTTGTGTCTGAACTAGCTACAACGGTAATATCTGTATTACATGTGAAAATGTATGCATCAACTTTACGTCTGTCGTCTGCTCAGTTAAAAAAAACGTAATTAAAAAAACTTCATACCCACAGTGTAACTTTAAAAGATGTAGTTTATCATCTGTCACTTTTTCATTTTAGGTTACATAAGTAATAGGCCACTGAAAATGCAGCACTGGATACACGAACACAAATATCAGACATGCCAGTCAAATAACTGTGGCACTGTAGCCTGCAACCACTGTAAATGTGCTACAGTTCTATGCTAATTACTTACACACATGCTAGTTACTGGTCACCCAGTTCAGCTCATGCATTGGACTATTATATCAGAGACAAGAAATTGAATAAGTTGTACAGTACCTGTGCTGGTATGTGTGCACTCACATGCACCTGACGAGTGTACGTTTTCTCTCGTTCGTCTCCAGAATTTCCAGCAGGAGATGGAGCTCCAGGCCGACTCGGTGCCCTGGCTCTGCTGGAGCCTGGAGCACGTGGCCTTCATCTTGGGAAGTCGATTCCCAGGTCGTCATATCTGGGTGATCCGCGCATCTCGCATGTACTTGCACAAGTTCAGCTGCTACCAGAACTTTGTGGAGAGCAACCTGTTTGGAGCTCCAGAGCACTCACCAGACTACGGGGCTCTGCGCCACCTGAGGGGCCTCCTGGGTCATGGCATGGAGCGAGCAGGCCTCCCTAACCCCCTGCCTCCACTAGGGGGCGCTGCACCCATCCCTCGGGGCTTCTCCCTGATTTTGGTGGGCTTCAGCAAGGGATGCGTGGTGCTCAACCAGATGGTCCATGAACTGGCCGTGGCCCGCAGGGACTCTGAGCTCCGGCCGTTCCTGGACAGAATCTCGGACATGTACTGGCTGGACGGAGGGCACCCAGGAGGCAGCGAGACGTGGGTGACGGACGAGCGTGCGCTGGGCCAGCTGGCCGCCAGCGGAGTGGCCCTGCACGCCCACGTCACGCCCTATGAGGTGCAGGACCCAATGAGAGCCTGGGTGGGGCGGGAGCACAAGAGCTTTATACGGTCACTGCAGGAGCTTGGGGCCTGCGTCACCCACAGGCTGCACTTCCAGGATGAGCCCGCCTCCATTGAGAACCACTTCCGGGTCATTACAGAGTTCTGACTGCACAAGGCTGCTTTCTCAAGCCTTTATATGAGATACTTCTTGTTGCTAAGCACAAATGTAGTTACAGCATCTGCTCTGGACTGGCTGCTTCTGCTTATTAAACTATAAGCTGTTCAGACCAAACCTCTGGACATGGGACTCTTGGTTTGCATATTTAAAATCAACATTAAGACTAAAATCATCTTTGCACTGCTTAGATTACCTCTCCCTGTGTGTTATAAAGGGCTATTTCTATTTCATGCAATTGTCTGAAAGACACATACAAGTATACAGAAGTAAATATGCTAAAAATCACTAAAACAAATGTGACAGCATGAGTGCATGTGGTTAGATTGTGCTTCATTTCTGCTGCCTCCACACACGGGTCCTTTATCCTGGAGCAATAACATTGCTGAATGTAAAATATTTTTTACCCTGAGATCTGATCCCTCTCTAAAAGGTTTTAGAAAATATTCTTTGTTTGGTTCTGGGTAATTTTTAATTTAATTGCAGGTTCAGATTTTCATCATCACTGCTGTAAGTCTTATCACAGCAGCATAGATTGGCATTTAGTTTCATTGCATGCAGTTTTGCTTTGGAGTCAAGTTGATGAACAACTTCATGAAAGGTTTTAAAAACATTTAGTGCATTTCATTAGTAAGTAACCAGTGCATCAGTAAAGAGAATATACAATAAAAGTGTATTTATAGTTATTATTACTTCCATTTTATTTATGATTTATTATAGTTATTATTGCCATATTTTATTTATGGTTTGGGATAATAGTCCCCACTGATTTTGTTTAAGCAGTGGCATGAAATGCATAGGAAAATCTCTGAAAGCATATGTATGTACTCTAAAATTAAATGTGTCAAAACTATAAAGTCTAATTATGTAGCTACAATGATTCCAGTTTCTCTAAGGAGACTAAATAACTATTTGCAAGGCCGTTTCTGCACTAATTACAGGGAGCTTGTTTGTCCACTGTCAAAATTCCCAGTGGGAGAGTTGGGGGGGGGGGATTTCCTGAATCAGAACAACGGACTGAAAGTTTCTTGTGTTCTATCATTCCTTTCGTTTACAAAATACCCCCTTTAAAAGTGTAAAAAACTGGTTGTCTTATGCTCTGTTTACTTAATAATAAAGTAAAACGTGTTGAATGATTAATCATTGGATTTTTTGTTTATTTTGTAAATGGTGCTTGAACTGGTGATTTATGGTGAAATTCCCTCCAGTGGCGGACGGGGTAACTTGTGTGAGTGGATCATCAGCAGGGCTGTCGTTATGGCTTAAGACCCAAATATTTTTTTCCATCTCCGGATTATTAAAACAGATAAAAACTGCTTAAGTGCTTACAGTTTAAAGGTTACACTACAGTGTCTGTCAGACCTCGCCCTCCTCACTAAACGTAAAGGCAAAATATATACAAAGATACTGTGTATACGTGCTTTCCTGATGAAAATTTCAAATCTCACTTGCAAGGAAAACCTTTCTTGTCTCTCTCTGCATGTAATCTAGACACATTAACAAATCCCCATACTGTACAGTGCAACTCTGGTGTACTTGTAAACTTTCATTTTAACCTTGTCTTAAAACTCAGAATGATGTAAACTTTAACACTTTGATTATTGTAATAAGTGATAAACATCAACACGCTGAGCATCTATTCAGGCTCTGACTCTTCATTGCAGAATTTCTTATTTCTAACACAAGTATGCAAGTTTAATGCCTGATATTCATGTAATAGCCACATCTCACACACAACACCATAAGTCATCGTATTGTTTTTGGAATAATGTTCCTTCAAGTTCACCATTCCTGCACAGCTTTGTGGTATTTTATCTATTGTGGACAGGAGTGTGTTTGCCCCAGGCACAAATTCACAGGAGCTCCATTAGCAATACAGGTTTCATAGTCTCACTGCAAACGTTCTACCTCATCCCCCCATGCCGCACGGACTTGTTGTGGTACGCGCCCACATTTGTGTTGTTAGCGCCTGCTTACGTCTTACAGGATGTTTGGCACATATTTCAATGGGGCGTAGAAATATGACGAATAAAATATGCATGGACTTTAAATATCATTTGTGCCAGACTCCCAAGTCTGTTTAGGAATTCCTTGGGACAGAATTCTATGGTATAAAAGTTTCCTGGACTCTACCTTTAATTCAAATATCAGTTTACAAGTTCATTCTGTGCAAACTCTAAATTTAACATTTATCTACTGTAGGGAAAAATGACACCAATTTCTAATTACACTAATTTCAAAACATCTATCTCAGTGTAGGAGAGTTTACTGATTAATGGGGGAAGCAGATTGTATAAATAAACCCTTAAGTTGAACCGTCATAGTTTATGACCAACATTTATGACCAATGCTTTCAGTTCCTGTTCAAGAATCCTTTTTGTTTCAAGTATTTATAAAATAAGAAAAAATGTAGTATTAAAGCAACATAGTCAAAGCAAACTGAAAAGGATTTGATGTTTATTTGAAAACCAGTGAAGTAGTGAATCAGAATTTGGCACATACTGTTCAGCCCTGGCATTGTGGTTAGGAATACAGAAAACCCACATGTTGATCAGCCTTTTCTATAGGGTGCAATATAACGCATCTTTGTAGCTATAGTGAAACGCATTTCAAATAATTTAAATCCTGACAAAGAAATGAGTTTATAAATCAACTAAATGTTAATTTCAACACAGAAAAGCTACATAACTCAAATACATGTGTTTTTAAACATGACACATGACCATGTTTGCCAAGAATTCCAGTTTTGCCTGCCCGATGCCCATAAACAATGCAGAAGTTCTTCGCCAGTTTGTCCTTTAAGATGGCAGCACACAGTGAGGATGGACCTGCCACAGGTTACGGGTGATGGTGACATCTCTACAAAGCCACAAAAGCCCATAGTAAACACACACACACACACACACACACACACACCCTCAAACCGCCGCAGACCAACAGCAATACAGCCCAAGGTCTCTAAAACCCACTTCCAGTCCCAACACTCTCGACTCCCGTGTTCATAGATGAGATGCCAGATCCACTAGGCTCTGTTGGGTCAGAACTATTGGACTCAAAGCACCAAATCATGTCATTCTTTTTCTTTTTTGTGAACTCGTTGCACCAACATACCGTAAGTCTTCACTTCACCTTCAGATCATCTCAAAACTTAAACCAATACCTGCTGCCCACACATCTGTCCCCCACTAATCCCCCACATCTGTCCCCCACTTATCCCCCACATCTGTCCCCCACTTATCCCGCACATCTGTCCCCCACTTATCCCACACATCTGTCCCCCATTAATCCCACACATCTGTCCCCCACTTATCCCACACATCTGTCCCCCATTAATCCCACACATCTGTTCCCCACTTATCCCAGACCAATACAATTCATACTGAAATTCATCCACTGGACAAACTTGCGCTTCGTGATGTTTTGAGTTTAAAATCACTGCACGTCAGTCAAAACTGACGTAACAGAGGCCAATGTATATGCTTATATATAGAGCACAGGCAGGATTAGTATTCAAGTGTCTGACACCAACAGATGCAGGAGGCCTGTGTAGTGAGGTGTGCAGTGAACCCTGAGAGAAGATGGCTCAGAATGGAGGACAAACTACTGCATTTCCAGAGTAAACACCAGACATTTGTATATAAAAACACCACACGACTTCACCATGACTGAGTGCAGATTACAACAGGAGCTGGAAGTTCAACTGTTTGCCACACTGTTCTCCATCTCCTGATTTGCCTAATCAAACTAGAATTTACATCCTCACATGTGAAGATGTAACACAGCAGTCAAATGAATTAAATGCAGAGCCATTATATGTCAGCAGTCAAAAAGAAACTGCAAAAAGAAACAGCTTGTTATAAGAGCTACAAAAACATCTCAACATCCCTTAAAATTAGAAGATAAAAAATGGAGATTTTGACTTTCACTTCCCTTCACGGATGCTTCATGGCATTTTGCCAATGACGAAGAGGAAGTGGTGCTTGCAAAAGAATATGTGAGCACTTCAGGGAGTGCCACACACTTCAGGGAGCGCCGCACACTTCAGGGAGCGCCGCACACTTCATATTAATCACACCATCTTGGTTAATGAAAATTAAACAAATGTTGAGAAAATAAACAATTCTGGTCCATTTTAGTGGACTTGTAAATGGTCAGTGGTCTATAGGAACCTGTGGCTTTGTTTCACATGCTGGACTAACAGCTTTACTTTAAAACGTACTATGAACACCTTACTGGAATTAATCTTCAAAGGTAGAAACTGGACCACATTAAAATACATATATAAAACCACATACAAAAGAAGACCTGCTGAAATATGGAGAAGAAACGGACACATTGATTTAGTTAGAGAGCCCTGTTGAGATATTGTATTGCAGCAGTATGAGTTTATGCTATGAATATAAGATCATCTTTGGTGTGGCCAGGGAGTAACAGGATGTTACTTGTGCTGGTCCTCAATGAAGGAATGTGTGCATTTTTCATGTCAGCCAATCAGAGGCTGCCATCCCTCCCTGCTTGCATATCGTCCTCGAAGCGAAACCTCTTGGCATGAGGAGATTCCAGAATGTTCTCTTTGTCCTCCAGGTCCTCAGGTGGGGCGGAGCACTTGCTGCCCCCACTGCGGGGTGTGCGCGGGGCAGCTGGACTGGGCTCAGACGGCTGCCACAGCCAGGGGTGACTCAGGCAGCCGGCAGCACTGGGTCGGTCTCTGAGCAGAGAAGCGGAGAAACAGTCACAAATGCAGCTCTGACGCAAGTGTGAAGGCGAACAGAATAAACAGCACAGCCATCGCGGTTCACAACTAGCCAGCTGCTAGAAAGGGTTGTTCCATTTCCTGTAGTATAGCACTGTTATATGTGAAGATAACACAGTCATGCTATTGGTGCAATCCACTGTTTATTTTTATTATACTTCAAGTTCAAACAGTATGATCTTTTCAGGTAACTGCCTTAGAATCTCAGTGATGAGTAAAGATCAGCTGTTCCAATCACAACCTCTAGCAATATTTCACGCAGACTCCAATAGCAGCACTCATACAAAAAAACTAGATCAATTTGCATGTAACAAACCTGTTACTGGTTCCAACACACACAAAAACATCCCCTATAGACTATGAGTGCGTAAGAGGGCAGGATGTGGCTGCACACTCAGCCTTGGACTCTGGGATCAAAGGCCACTCAGAAACGTTACCTTAATAAGGAAACGTTTGAAGGCCCTATAATGTAATATACTTCTGAAATGTACTGAGCTGTAAAAGTATCCTTGCGAAGTTTGTTCTGTCCTCACTACTAAGAAAATGAACTGCGCTATATACAAAATTCTATGGGATCTAATATTGAGCCCTGTTGTACCATTAAAGGCTCACTTCATTGCACCCGTCAGTTCTGTCTCCCATTTGCTCATGTTCCAGGTCGCGCCCGTGTGAGACAGGAGAAGGAACTCACTCTGGGGCTTTGACCAGCAGCGTCTGGATGAAATGGACGGCGAGCTCAGACACCCTGGAGAAGGTCTCTCTGCTGTAGTCCACATTCACCTGGGAGACGTTCAAAAAGGTCTGCTGCTTATCCTCACCAGCGAAGGGAGATTCTCCCGTTACCAGCATGTAGGTGATGACTCCCACGCTCCTGTCACACACACACACACTGACTGAATTAGTTCTTCTGCATGGGACAACATTCCCCGCTGGGTCCAGAGCTGTAGAGGAAATCACGTGTTAATATTAACACCACTACATTTTCCTCAAGATGATATTCCCAAACACCAATGTACACACATAAATGAAAACATAAAAATCTTCATCTCGTCAGTCATATGTTGAGCGTTAAGTTCTGATTATTATTCTCCAAATCTAAATTGAAAACGCATCACATGGGAATACCCAATGTTAACCTCCCTGTTTCAACACGTATGTTCCCCAGATCATGAAACCTCTGAAAGGAACCTGATTAAACCAAAAGTTTACAAATCTAAACCTACCAAAGATCTGCAGCTGTGGTGATGGGTTCATAATTCAGGATCTCTGGAGCTGGATTTGAAACAATGAACAAATTAGATCAGATTAAAGTACATATAATTATATAATTTGCAGGGTAGTGGTCAAGCAGGAGTCTTGAGGAACCTAGCGGACCACATGAGGAGGAGGAGGAGCAGGAAGAAGGAGAAGGAAGAACAACGACACGCATGAGGTTGAACCTACATACTGGAACACAACCCACCTACATACTGGAACACAACCCACCTACATACTGGAACACAACCCACCTACATACTGGAACACAACCCACCTACATACTCAGGTGTTCCCAAGATTTCTCGCAGCTCTCCAGCGGAGCCCAGCCGGCGTGACAGGCCAAAGTCCACAATCTTAACGTCTCCCAGAGGGCGTAAACTAGTCAGCAGGATGTTCTGAGGCTGTAGGGAGAAGTCAAAGTTCTGCTGTCAGCTGCTCACTTCACAACGAATAACACGTTTGGTTATTTTCTGTCTTTGTGCTTTGTGGAATAAACAAGTAGCCTAGTTTAAGTAGCCAGTCTTAAACTGTGTCCTGTGGGCTGGAAGAAAAGAAATGTGAGATTTGTTCAGCCCCAACAGCAGATCTGGATCAGTGTAGCCAGACCTTCAGGTCCAGGTGGACCAGGCTGCTCTGGTGCAGCAGGTGGATCCCCTCTAACGTCTGCCGGATCAGACGGATGATCTGGCCCTCGGACAGCAGCTCATCAGACACACAGTGGTCGAATATTTCCCCACCTGCAGCACTAGAAGGAGAGACCCAGGTGTGCACACACACACACACACAATCTTAAATATGTACGCACTACTCAATAAATACAACTGCAAAACCTTGAGGAAGCTACAAACCCACTAGACTATGGATGCTGCTTGCAGCACTGATGACCTCTATATGGTAAAAGCAGCCACGTCCACTGTGGACCACACACTTACTACTCCAGCAGGAGCACAATGTCATGCTCGGTTTCGTATGCCATGTGCAGGTTGATCACGCGTGGGTTGTTCCTGGCCGCCTCCAGCACTGCCATCTCATGCACGACCTCTGCCCTGCAGTCACGACCCCTCCGCCGCTTCCTCATGAACTTCGCTGCAAACACCTTCCCTGTGACCTTCTCCACACACTTCTTCACCACTGCAAATTTACCCCTGAAAAAAGAGAAATGGGTCCCCGTCTGTAGCCTGTAGCCTTTTGGGAGAAAGGTCACCCTTTTGGTAGTGGCTGACCATAACCCAGACACTCCACCAACAGCACCAAGACAGGGTCGTCCCCCATGACAGTTCTGTGGGAGCTTTGGTGACTTCCAAAGTTTTGTTTTGGTTAAAATAATGTATTTCATTTTTCATCTCTATGTTTGTAAGTGTGAGGTCTATCACATATGGAACAGTAAATTCCTGAGATAATGTTCACTCATCACCAAAACTAATTAAGTTCACATACAACACTTCTTTCTCTTTCATTATTAAATGGGCCCTCTGGAACGCTGAAAGAATCAAAAGGGGTCAAATGTGAAAAAAATTCTTGAATCCATTTTTAGTCTGAATCATTTGCATTTTTCAAGGTCTCTTTTTAATTGAAGACTGTATATAACTCATGGAAAAGTATTACTGTACTAAGTAAATGGTGATTATGACACAATGGTAACATTTCCAGGCTCTTTGGTACATTCCAGTCAGCTGAAATGATTATGACACAACAGTAGCACGGCAGCACTTCCTGTCTCTTTGGTACATTCCACTCCTCCTCCAGGCCTTTCAGCTCATCCTGGTAGTACCAGTTAGAACAGTTACAACGCCATTAACTTTTATGTACCACACATGCATTACAGGCTAATAAAATACAATGCTGCCCAGCCACATGTTTGTGTAGTGCATCAGTTAAAGTTTTATATCAGGTACTCAGTGCAAAGGCAAACATTCACACCCCAAGCACAAATTTTATTTTCTGGACATTATTCAAAAGCCTAATTCATTGTAACAGAGCCTGCAGCTCAAATATCCTTGGGGCTGTGTCAGAGCATCAAAAACACAGCCTAAAGAAGAACATCTTCTAATTACAAGTTCACTGGTATGAGTTCCGCAAGCAAGGATGGCCTGATATTGATGAACATCACATTTGCAAAAATGCAAACATTTCCATTTAAGCCAATATCTTGACTGAATGTAAGCTTGTTCATACAAAGCCCTTTAGAGAGCATGCTCACCACAGAACTGTCTTCTGCTAGACAGACACACAAGCACACACACAACAACTCCACACATGGGCCTAAAGCTACAGCGCACTGGAGGAAGGACTGGAGTTCCTGCTGCCACTTCTCGTGCAGTGTTCTCACAGTTCTGAAATCTACTTCCCATTTTAATTTCCTTCCTTTGTACAACACACACACAGTGTAAAAAACAACAGTTAAGAACAGAAAGGGGCAGACTAACAAGCATTTAGTTTCTCAAAGGCAAACACAATGTATTCCTCAGCACCTCACTAAGGACATCAGGTTTATTTTGAATTTAGTATTTTATTTATTTTTTTTACAAAGCCCAACTATCTACCTCGTTATAGCTATATAATTCATTTTCCACTATAAATAATTTAGGCATCGTTCCAAATAATTTAGGCAGTGTAAATGATCTGTAAGTGTGAACAAAGCTCTGGGTTAAGGTTAAGTTTAAGCTTAAGGTTAGTCTTAGGCTTAGGTTAGCAGTGTAAATGCTTCTCTTCTACGCAAACACATTAATTACACCTTGTAGCTAAACGCTGGTAAACATGTAATTTGCTTGAACGGGCTACAATAATTAGACCACACGTGCCTGTGTTTCTGGCTTCTCTCTGTTATATTCGATCTGTGAGTGTCCCAGTCAGAAGTTTGACTAGTATGTTAGAGACGAATCTGCCGTCCCGGACGGACACGACCTACCTGCCGAGCTCGCCGGTGATGTCAAACAGCGTGTCCAGAGGTTCGGTGAGGACCGGGGTCTGAACGTCCGTCAGCAGAACCGCAGGTCCGCTTCGGCTGTCCTGTCGTCTCCGGGCCATGGGCGCGAGGGTTGAGTCCCGAACTCCCCACCGCCGGGGAAGAATATCAGTGTAGTACCGGACCGACACCGCGGGCGACGTGTGCTGGAGACCCGGGTTAGCACACGAACCGGCTCCTACTAACGAACACACGACCCTCCTCGTTTAAGCCCAACGTTATATCACCGTAGATCATCCTCGCAGTCAAGCGGAAGACAAACCGCCTTTATTTTCACGACATATTTAACGTCTTTCCGGATAGAGATAGTTGAAAAACTGGCTAACTGAGCAGAGTTGCCGCGTACCGGAGTGAAGCGCTTCCGTACACAACCGGCCTGCCGACACTACAACGCGCTTTATACTCGCCTAACTTCTGTTAATCCTTGTCCGTGTAATCCGCCGAGGCCAGAATAACCGACCGTCCCGGGTAACACCAACACCTCCGCAGGGTTCAGGGCCGATGACGTCATCCGTGACCCGCGCTCGGTAACAAAAAAAAAAACGGAACCGGCGCGGCGGAACTACTAGTGTGCAACAGCTGCTGAACTTGGTTAAACTACTAAAAGTCCGAGAGTCTATCTTTAAGGTGTATTTCGAGCTACATCAAGCGTTTCTGAATAATTATAATTTCCCCAAAGTTATACTTTCTTCAGTTATGTACAGGCCTGTAATGTACAAATAAAAAAACAGAACCGTCCCAGTGATTTTTAAATAGAAAAATATCCTACGACTCCTGCTATAATTTAAAGTCTAAACAAAACTGTTAGAGAAAATGCAGCAGCCAACAAGTGTCTTTGGACAGTTTGATCCTATATTCCAGTTTAATTTAAGTTTGAACTGTTAAATAAAAGTGTAATTGAATTATGATAAGTGATTTGTAAGGTTCTACTTATGTGGGCAAACATGTTATTCTAATAAAGTAATCCCCATTCTTGTGACATATATTCTGACCCATGAACTCATGGACTCTAACCCATAGTAGTCACTGTCTGCATGTCAAATATGGACATGTGAAACCGTCAAAACGTTAATTCACTCTGCATCACTTGTGTTATGAAGATTAGTGTCAAATTCGTCAAACTGAGATGAACTAATGTGAACTTATTTATATATCTATTAATATTCCTGTCAGATTAACTTTCATGTTTGTTACACCCATCAACAACAAACTTGCTACTGGGGGAAAATCCCTTAGTGCTTTATGCAGCTTTATGAAGTGAAACTTCAGGTGGGTTTTTTCTATGGAAATGTCCCTTATATTTGGAGGATAATCGGATTTCAGTTTATGACATTTGAAAGGGATTTTCCTTGCCCTACAGAGATACTATTAGAAAAAATAATTATAATAGGGAATTATTATTATTATTTTAACCTTCATTGCTGTTCGGTGTCATCCTTAGTGTCCACTAACCATCTAACCCTAAAAGAAACAAGATTTTACAGTTTGCATACAAAAGACACAATAAAGTGAAAATGTGCACACAGAGACTATTGTACCACCCAAACCTTTGGTACATTCAGTGCAAAATATAATTTAAACATGAAACAAGACAAGCAACCATATAGTACAACTATATACAAAAATGGACGTGGCTGTGACCACATGCACTTTCAGCTACCCAAACTATTTGTGAGTGCAGCTCTATCAGATGTTTACACAGACGTTCACTATCATTTCAGGACAGATGAAACTGGGGAATATGAAAGTGCCTTTTTTCTTTAATCCCATAAGCCCATCCCATCCGTTGTTAACAGCAACTCCTCATGCAAATAAAGCTAATCTGCACTGGTGTTGTTTCACTAATTCCAGCATGCAATATCAAGCTATGACACAACGCCACCTAAAGGTCAGACTTAGATACTGCATTTAAGACCCTGCATGCATTAGTTTAGCCATAAATCAGTTTATACAGAAAATCAGCCTTGGGGTTTGGAACAAATTAAAACTTTTAGGTTCTATACTTTATACCAGATGATCATTATGTGTTATGTGCATGTGTATGTGTATGTCTGCGTATGTCTGTATGTTTGTTTATGAATATGAATATGAATTATGTGGTTTTCACAGTAGTCTTTCTGTAATCCAATAGATCAGGAAAAGCATCTAGCAAGAAAAAAATGCTCTCATTCAAAATAATAAAATGTACCATGTGGTCCCAGGAAGAACTGGTCTGGTTTTGGGTGAAGATATGAGGGTTTGAGGGTTTCTGATTGGGTCCTTTTGACGTCCTTTTTAAGACATACAGATTTTTGTCCAGAGAAAAGAAGATCCAGTAGTTTCTTAAAATAACTGAACAGAGCATGAAATAATCTGAATGATAATCAACAGTAATATTTGCTCTTGTGTGCATGTCCTTCTGGTTGTGCCATTTTACCTATTATGAAAACACATTTGTTTTTGTTGTATCCTTTCAAATACCAGTAGTGATGAACAATGAGTCCTTGTCGACCTGGAGAAAACCTGAGGTAGTGTTGTGTCACCCACTGTTCCCAACCCCTTCCTAGGGACCTCAGACCAAAGCTAAAAGGTTCCTACATCTTCCATATGAAACTTTAGATAAATATCCAAATGAATATTAGCGTAACAATAGTGCGTAGGGTTCTTTATGTACTAAATCCCTACTACTACATATACTAACCATTCTATGTAGTAATCCATAACTATTACATGTAGTAACCTGTTTTACTACACACACAAACCCTGTGTGGGGATCAGAACCCTCAGTTAACCACCAGAGGGCTCCAAACATCTCTTCTTGTTTACTTTCAAAACAGAATTTTCTGTTTTATTTTATTTCTCTGTTTTCTTGTTTGAAAGCTCTTAAGATGTACAGATGTTCTATGTGCTCCAGAACGGTTGGGCTTTAGCGCATGTAGAAAACCTGTACATCATCTTAGGTCAGAGCCACTGGTTTGTAGTTCATTCAGCTTGGGGCAAGGTGGTGGACCTGGAAAATATTGGAAAATTATTCTCCTTGACATCTCTAAAAGGCTCTTCACAAAGAACCCTTTCCGTTATGAGCCAGGGATTTACAAATGACAGTATTTGTAGTATGTTAAGACTGATGGGCACAAAATACCTGATGTTAAAAAAAATGTATCTTTATAAGATTAAAAAAGATTTTTCATTTCTGAATTTATTCAGGATCTACCGTAACATTCAGTTAGAAGCTGTATCCTGTAATGGCTCCTAGTTCTGATAGTTTCTATCAACCATCAGGCCCTCTAGTCCTCAGGGTAACGGTTATGTCTAGAAGGACAATTCAACACTGACACCTCCGCTTTGAGAACATGCCTGTATCAACTACAGATGCCTTCACCTCTACCTAAATACGCTGTAAATGAGTCTCCTGTGAGTCTGTAAATGACATGTTTAAAGGTGCCAGTCTCCATAGATGTAGGAGGACCAGTTACCATGACAACCATTCCGAATAACTCATCCATCCTACATATGATGGCTACACATTCATGACTTCATCCTGGACCTTCATGGGCTTGTGTTTCTTCAGCAGAGAAACAGATAAAGGGGGTGAAAAATATTGTGAATATATTCAAGTTGCTGTGTGTGAATATAGAAAGTATTAGGGTAAGGGTTACTTATTGTTCTGCTAATATTTTGGCTGTTTTTGTCTATATATTTGTGTGTGTGTGTGTGTGTTTGTTCATGTGTTTTTATGTCTATGTGTAAGTGTGTATGTGTATGTTTGTGATTTTATGTTTGTGTTTATGTGTGTCTGCTTGTGTGTGTTATGCATGTGTGTATGTGTATGTTTGTGATTGTGTTTATGTGTGTCTGCTTGTGTGTGGTTGGTTGTGGTTTCTGCAGATCAGACAGCAGGTCTGAGTATTCAGTGCATTAGTAGTCACCACAAGTAGCTTAATTCAGTCACGTAGGCTGTGTGTCATGGGAGAGGAGGAGACTCCAGGGACCTTCCAGCCCAGAGCAGATGAGGCCTGAAGACACAGAAGGGACTGAGAGTCCTGCATGGAGTTCCAGGCTAAAAACCATCCGTTTCTCTTTGTTCTATCTGTCTCTATCTTGCGGTTGTTCTGTAGATCTTTGTGTTCTGTAGTCCTGCTCTGTACTTTTTCGTGATGTCTTCATGTTCATTGATCTGATCTGTAGAACATCTTTGATCTTGGGAAAGGTGCTATATGGCATGTTATGTGACACGTCTACATGGAGGTCCATGCTGTGACAAAGTGAAGAAAGTTTAGTGCAGAGGAGATTCAGGGAGGCAGTTTCACTCCAGGCCAAAGGTGCTGGTCTCCTCCACAGCAGTGAGCATCTTCTCATAAAGCATGGAAAAGGAGTGGTAAGGAGGAAGATCTAAACGATTAAAACAGGTGTGAGCCCTGTGTAAACACGGAAACACACACACACACACACACACACACAAAAACACAAACAACAATCATGAGAAATTCAGTGCTGTACACTCTTAATAAGTGGCCAGTTTATGGTGAGTTTTTACTGCTATTTTAATATGTATCATCACTGTCCTCCAGATTAGATTTATGTTCTGATTTTAAATAAACACTCTGACTTCAAGCTAAAGGGTAAATGAAGAGAAATATCAATATTTTATATGACAGTGATATGTTGAGAATTCATTCTTCACATAAAACACATATGTCCATAGTGAGTTGTTAAAACATTTTTGTAAAAGACTGGGCCAAAATACTTTTAATAACCAAAACAAAACACAGACAGTGTACACACTCTCTAGGTACCAAGTGCCTGTAGTGAGCGAACCTTGGAAGGGAAGTGACCTTTCCCCATTTCTCAACACAGAAGCGCCGAGGCCCATTGCTGCCCCGCAGGGAGGCGAATCCTTCGTAGGGAATGCTCGAGGTGCCTGTGACGAACTGCACGGGGAAGCAGGTGCAATCAGAGTGTGTGTGTGTGTGTGTGTCTGTGTGTGTGTGTGTGTGTGCGCGCGTGTGCGTGCGTGCGTGTGTACCTGAAGGAGTCTTAATCTCTGTTCATTGTTGAAACGCTCCACAGCTGCCCAGAACCATCGGATGACAATATGATTGTCATGGTAACCTTAAGAAAAAGTCAGTGAGCATAATTTTTAAACATTATTTAGACTAATGTAAATATAATATGTGAGTGCATACGCCAAATATAACAGATATACTGCATAAGAAAATATTATTTCTTTATGGAAAATCATTAACATAAAATGCCCAGAATACTCCATATTTGTACACACAGGAAGTAAAAAACATATGAAACACATACAAATACAAACAAATACATAAAATACTACATACGTTGTTCATAATCTACAAGGACAGTGTCATGAAGAGGTAAAAAGTGCAGTAACGTGAATATTCCCGCAGTAGAGCAACTACCTCCTCGATATTCAGTGTTGTTTCTCCAGTCCGCAAGGTCAATTTCTGCAGTCCCTGCAATGACGAGCTCGAGCTCTCGGGCATCAAAAACGGAGACCAGACGCACATCTACAACCTGCAGAGAAACGGTGAGTCAGAGAATGTGGGCTACCTCTAGGCTCAGCTTACCGCCTACAAAACCTTTAATGGACAAATACAATATAATGCTACACTTTATGAGAAAGTTTACTAGCACTCGCCACATGTCTTTTAACACTGAAAATGATTATCCACTATTTTCTTATGCTTGTTTCAAATGATCCTATTATTCATTATACATTTGGAGAAACAAATGCTTCAAGGATGATCTGTCAGTACTGTAAGCTAATCTGACATGCTATCATGCTAATCAGAAGTATTAGAAACATTATATTGTCAGTATTCCAGATGCAAATCCGCTGCTGATGCTTTAGTCCCTAGTACTGTACGTAGACATGTGTAGTCGGCTGTGGCGCCGCCTGCTGATGCTTTAGTCCCTAGTACTGTACGTAGACATGTGTAGTCGGCTGTGGCGCCGCCTGCTGATGCTTTAGTCCCTAGTACTGTACGTAGACATGTGTAGTCGGCTGTGGCGCCGCCTGCTGATGCTTTTAGTCCCTAGTACTGTACGTAGACATGTGTAGTCGGCTGTGGCGCCGCCTGCTGATGCTTTAGTCCCTAGTACTGTACGTAGACATGTGTAGTCGGCTGTGGCGCCGCCTGCTGATGCTTTAGTTCCTAGTACTGTACGTAGACATGTGTAGTCGGCTGTGGCGCCGCCTGCTGATGACATCATACCTCGTAGAAGCCGCGCACCAGGCTCTCTGTCTGCTGGGACACTCCCCTCTCGATGCGCCACTTCACCATGCGCTCTATGTACTCCTTCTTATTTTTCTCACACACTGGGACTCCAGCACCACCAGGTTTCAGTTCACGCTCTGTAATCTACAATCAGACAACAGCACCTCCCGCTTACACGTCACATCCAGGTGCCCCAACTCTAAACGCTCTAGATCCAGTTCAGGTGCCCCAACTCTAAACGCTCTAGATCCAGTTCAGGTGCCCCAACTCTAAACGCTCTAGATCCAGTTCAGGTGCCCCAACTCTAAACGCTCTAGATCCAGTTCAGGTGCCCCAACTCTAAATGCTCTAGATTCATAAGACAATATTTTGTAGAGTATTTAAAATGACATAAGAGTAGATTATGGCCAGGTAAGGTAAGGCCAGCATTATTAGCCACTAAAAATAAATGCATATGTAAGACCTGTGAGCACATTTCTGACCTGACCAAACACCTCCTCATTGACGGTAAAGGTGAGATCCAGCATATCCTCGATGTCATGGTCCTTCATCCACTGTAGGCTCTGGTGGAACTCCTCATCCAAGAACTCCAAGTCACTCAAATCACATGGGCTGCAGAAAAGTCACACGCATTCTCCAAATATTGTGGAGTTTTTTCATGGCTGTGTTTCACTGGCCACTTTGAATATTCTCATGGAAAATGTTATGTGGAGTTATGGTTTCTACAAATAATAAAAATAAATAAAAAAAAAACATCAAACCAGCAGATGATGATTACAGATCAAGTCTAAGTTTACATCTCATATGCATCATATGTCCAGGGCACTGAAATGCTTTTGGTGAGGCTCAGGTCATCATCATTACAGCCACGCGTCCTGCTACAGCTCCACACCCCTCCCTCTATGTCCATGTGTGGTTCTGTGTGTGGTTCTGTGTGTGCTTCTGTGTGTGTGGTTCTGTGTGTGGTTCTGTGTGTGCGGTTCTGCGTGTGCGGTTCTGTGTGTGCGGTTCTGTGTGTGTGGTTCTGTGTGTGTGGTTCTGTGTGTGTGCTTCTGTGTGTGTGCTTCTGTGTGTGTTCACTCGTTGCACCTATTACTCGTCTCATCACTATTATGTGTTGCACTTGTTTCTTGTTTGTTAGAGCATTTAATGTGTGTTGATGTGCCTGTCTGTCTTTGTTTGAGTTGAAACCCTGTTGCATGTGTGTTTGTAGTCCGTGTTGTTGAGCCCAGAGGAAGCCAGCCAGCCTCTGGGATCCTCCCCCTCGTCCTGCAACTCTCCCCAGAGCACCGGGAAACCAGCACTGACCTTGGCATGCGCTCACATAAGGGAAAACACCCACCCGCCCAGCGAGGGGGAGTATTCTCTAGAAACGGTGGACTACGTCGGTTGGGAGATTAGCCTCTTTGGAGTACTCTCTCGATACTGTGGATTACATCAGTCAATCAGCCAGCCAGCCGCCCTCTGAGTACTGCATAGACACCGTGTGCTACCCAGGCGAGGAGGGTAGTCTGTCTCCTTCGGGGTGCTCTGATGATATGGTGCACTGTCCAGACATGGGGGAAAGCCCAACCCTGTGGGGGGTATTCCGGGGGAGTGGGGCGCTATCGGGAGCGCCAGGGTTGCCAGACTCCACTGGACTCCCCCTTCTCATCAGATCAGGGGAGCAGTATGGAGGTCCCAGCAGCCCACTCGCTCAGGGCCAGTGCCCACCCCCCCAGCAGGGCTCACCCCCCCAGCAGGGCCCACCCCCCCAGCCCTCCAGCAGGGCTCACCCCCCCAGCAGTGCCCACCCCCCCAGCACGGCTCACCCCCCCCAGCAGTGCCCACCCCCCCAGCAGGGCCCACCCCCCCAGCAGGGCCCCCCCTGAGGGTTAGGAAGGGTTGGGCTGAGCTTTGGTAACCAATGCTAACCATTGTATGCAGGTGACATCACATTTCCCATACAAAATAATGAGTGACAAAGTATGTAGGAATGTCAAGCAAGCAAATGTAATAGTTCTGCTAGACAGAACAGTTCGGTTTCTGCTAATGTTGGATCTGAGTTCTGTATCTCAGGGCAGAGACTCACATGCGCAGCAGGCCTTTGTAAAACGGCCGCGTGAAGAAGGCGTCCAGAAGGTACTGGTGGATTAGAGCCAGACCCAAGATGCGTCCGCTGAACCGGAACCTTAGAAGAACAGCAACAAGAATATCTGGGACAAACCCGCTGACACAGCAATAAACATCCATTGATAATTATCACTTGGGAGTTTCTAATTGTAATTATAATCTTAAGTACCCCATGTTGTCTTTTACAGTAAAACTGAGACTTGGATTGATCCTTTTTTGCTCACCATTCATGGTGGTTATCGACAAACGCTGACATTGGACTGATCTGCACAGTGTAGGTATCATTGGCTGAGTATTCAAAGAGTCCATAATATGGGTTAAAGAGCTCCTGGGACACCAGGAAGAAGAACTCCCTCGATGGGCCACTGTAGTCCAGCCTGAGCAGCACACAAAGACCATGTGAACTGGAGATCTATTCTCTAGGGTGCTCAGTCATGAGACCTGGAGCTAGACAGAGGCATGACACCCACGAGCTACAAGATTATGAGATATATAGAGCCTTTTAATCTGCATACAGTCAAAAAGTGCTAATCGGTGGAAGTGGAAGAAGTATGTGTTTGTCCAAATAAGATTGGCATTTATTTCATTCCACCCAACCTGTACGAAACGTGTTCAAATGAGATGTGCGTCAATAAACAGCGAGATACCTGAACCTGTATGAACTGTAGAATGGTGTGATCTACGCACCCCTCTTCTCCAACAAAGCTAACGTAGAGTTTGCTCCTCTGCAGGTCTTTGCGGGAGTAGCACATGATCTGGTTGAACGCGTCCTCCAGCAGGTGGTCCCTGCGAATTATCAGTCTGGAAACGACAATGACAGCAAATAATTACAGGTAATAATGGAAGTATCAAAATACACCACAAATAACTGAATCAAATCAAAAGGAACTGTGGTGAAACTGTAGTGAGATTTACGGTGTACTGAATAATCTTTGCCACACCTACTCCCAGTTTACGGTTAATCTGCCACAGTCAGAAACAGCCACAGTGTCCCCCAAGCACAGAGGTGCAGTAACGGTGTGCGTACTTCACTTTCCCAGGACCCTGTCCATAACCCTTTGTCTCCATCTTCCGGTAGAAGTTTCTTAATTTGGCCTCAAAGTCACGTTTGTATGGGGCAGGAGCACGAGCGTTTGCTCTAGGAGAACCTGTGTGTGTGTGTGTGTGTGTGTGTGACAGTGTGTGTGTGTGTGTGTGTGTGTGTGTGTGTTTGCAAGACAGAGAAACAAGGAAGCATAAAATCCCACATTTTCAGTGTTGACATGTTAACACACATCATGACTATAGCAGTAATCCTGGGTTATTTATTATTAAATTACTTGCAGACTACTCACGAAAGATTAAGAAATAAAGACTTAATGATACACAGTGATATTAGAGAGAAAAACGAAGGTATATGTGGTGAAAGAGGGTGACGTCACTGCTCACCAGGGGAGCTCTGTGGAGATGCGTGAGTGTACCCCGGGTGCGCTAGGGCATGAGGAGGCACATATGACATCACTTCTTCTTCAAACAGACTGCGAGGAGTACGGGAACATGCAGTGGACATTCAGACAAACCTCATATTGTGGCCTAAATCTCTCCCGTCTACAGAGATGATCCAAATCTACACACGATTCTCTTAACTTTACCCAGATCGGCCCAGTATGAGGCCACCATTACACCATTACTACTTTCTTCTGGCCCACATACCACAGAATGACACCAATGACTTTGTCCAAATTCTGGTGTCGGAACAAAGCAGAAGCTTGAGTGTGACTGTCTACTGGGCTGGTTTTGGCTAAATAGAAATGGCATAGAAATATTTCAGCTGGTAGCAGAATGTGGACCAAAAACCATTACAAACCTAAAAGGCTCTTACAGTTCAGCCACTTTTGGCCCACAATACACTTTCCATTTTCATAACTGACCCTGACA
The DNA here is from genome assembly GCA_020368025.1 of Brachyhypopomus occidentalis. Classification (NCBI taxonomy): domain Eukaryota; kingdom Metazoa; phylum Chordata; class Actinopteri; order Gymnotiformes; family Hypopomidae; genus Brachyhypopomus; species Brachyhypopomus occidentalis. The sequence goes on along the minus strand of JAGXOD010000005.1, from coordinate 223,297 downwards.
TTTATAAACACTCTAACACTTACATAGCATATGTACAGTATTCAGTGCACTATTCAGTGCATTGCTTCACTCCTGCATAGATCACACACACACACACACACGCAAACACACACAACTGCAGATCAGCTGCACACACTCACAAACATGCACACACATATACATATGCACACATGTACACAAACCATACACAACCATACACATGCACGCACACACACTCACTGACACACACTCACACACTCAAACATACATATACATATATACACACACAAAAAACATACAACTGACCTGAGTAGCATTACCAGGTCAGCATCACTAGAGAGACGTGCTAATCCAGAAGCCCCTTCATTGCGAATAAATTGTACTTTCTCCCTAGAAATTCAGATCACATTAATTAAATCTCCTTTGCAGAATGTAGTAAGGAACTATCAATACATTCAAAACAATGCAACGCACTGTTTTACACTCATAAGACCTCCACTTAACATGGAGAAAGTTAAATAATCAAAACTTTGATTTGATTACATTTAAGAACAACGTTGTCCATATAGTGTGTAGGACCACATACTTGAGGGAGTGGTTCCTCACGAGTTCTGGTTGCCTCTCCTGCAGGATCTCCAAGATATTTGGCTGTCGCAGGAATGCCACAATCTTCTCATTGTAAGCTATAGAAACAAAGATAGTAGTAGAACATAATTGCAGGTCTGAGTGTGTAACCCAATGACTTGTAACTACTGCGCTGACAGGCAAACTGTTGTCTGTTGCACAGAGAATAGTGGCCCTTAATTATGTCTTTTATCCGATGTGTCTTTTGATCTCTCCTTTGATCTCTAAATAACCCCTCTGCCAACAGACGTCAGTGGAGATGTATTCAGGGTCACGGCACCAATCAGCCTGTCTGTGTAGAATCAGAAGTCCTGTCTTACCCATAGGGACAAGATCTTGGTACTGGCTACGGCTGGAACCGCTGAAAGTGTTTGAGGGTCTCGGCGGTGTCTGGGGACTTGGAGTGTGGGAGTCCTCTACTACCTGGAACATAAGGAAGCACTGTGGCTGTGAGTACAAACACACCCCTACCTCTCCTGCACTGTGGCTGTGAGTACAAACACATCCCCACCTCTCCTGCACTGTGGCTGTGAGTGCAAACACACCCCCACCTCTCCTGCACTGTGGTTGTGAGTACAAACACACCCCCACCTCTCCTGCACTGTGGCTGAGTACAAACACACCCCCACCTCTCCTGCACTGTGGCTGTGAGTACAAACACACCCCCACCTCTCCTGCACTGTGGCTGTGAGTACAAACACACCCCCACCTCTCCTGCACTGTGGCTGTGAGTACAAACACACCCCCACCTCTCCTGCACTGTGGCTCCTCTGGCGGCTCAGGTGCAGGCGATGTGCCAGATGGCCACCTGTGCGTGAGCTCTGCAGAGGCAGACGTGGGTCGATGAACGTCGTGGCGCGGCAGTTATGATCCACAAAGAACGACTATGAGCAAGAACACACAGAAAAGCTGCTCTCAGTTAAAGGGGAAACCCCAAAATATCTTAGAACATGACAAGGTTTTAAAAGAACATTTACTGCAACTGCAGATCTTCTCAGAGAAAATATGTCAAACGCAAGGGGCATAAGCTGAGCACGTTTAACACGGCTGGTCCAGGTCGTACAGATCTGCTTCCTATAATCAGTCCTGTCAGGCCCCAAAATACTGGCATGCAGAAAGAGAAAGTAATGATCCACAATCGACAACTGAAAAGCAAGACAGGTACAGCAAAGATGGGAAACAACCCTCTCTGAAGGAGAGCCGAGATAGAGACAGGATGTCCTGATAACCGCTGAAACAAAAGGGTTGTATGTACAGGAAGTGATGAGGATACTTAAGGTGCAGAACCCAAAACAACACAGCTTCTGAAATGGCACGGATGCCATGGCAACAGTGCGGTTGCACATGCTCCCGAGTCTCCCTTAGTAAATCATGTTTTACTAGATTGCAGCTGTGTATCATCCCTGTTTCCACAAAGCCCTTGAGAAAAACAAGATGTCCCATAAGATGTAACATTACTGCTGTAGGCAAGAACACACACCCACCCTCACACCCACCCTCACACCCACCCACACACCCACCCACACACCCTCACACCCACCCACACACCCACCTTGCCAGTATGGTCATGCTTCATCTCCCAGCCACGCGGCAACTCCAGCTGTTTGTTGGCGAACAGGTTGAGGAAGGTGACGAGGTCTCGGTTGTGCTGGTAGCGCTCGAAGTGCTGTGTGTCCCGCCGGATCTTGTTGATCATGTGCTTCAGACATGTGTTGGTGGTAAACAGGCGGTAGGCACTCTGAACTCATAGGACCACCAACGCCATTCAGAAGGGAGGATGGAGGATGTTTAGTAATGGGTGTTATTTCAAAACAAAGGCTACAGTTGCTTAAGTAGTTATTATTATTATTATATATTATTGTCATCATTTTACATTTCCTGTATTTGGCAGATGCTCTTATGCAGAGCAACTTAGAGATTATCAGTAGGACAGTCTATCTGCTCCCATGATTTTGGTGTTGCTAACACCTTGTTCTACCAGCTGTTGAACAGGAGCAGAAGGTTGAGGACTGTTGTTATATATTAAAATGTCACTAAGCACCTGTTGGAAATGAATATTAGCAGGAACAAAATGAGACTAGTAGAATGACTGCAAAGGGACATGGAACAGAACATTAGTGCCTATGGAAATAAAACTTTTGCATTTTTTAAATACATATTTTATTTAAAGAATAAACTAACATCACATGATCATATGCACATGTGTGTGTGTGTGTGTGTATGTGTGTTCGTGTGTGTGTTTCACTTCACTCACAGTGTTAGAGTGCAGCACAGTGAAGAACTCAGGACTAGAGAGAAATTTGGCACCAGGAGACTGAAGCAGCAGAGCCAGACGTGAACGACCTGTCTGGGACACCGAGCTGTCCCTACGGTAGTCTGTACACACACACACACACACACACACACACATGCATGCATGTACACACACACACACATACATGCATGTACACACACACACACACACACACGATAATAGCATCTTTATGAACTAACAATAACAGACTGGAGTAATGCTGGAGTAATACATGAGTAATGCTGGAGTAATACATGAGTAATGCTGGAGTAATACATGAGTAATGCTGGAGTAATACATGAGTAATGCTGGAGTAATACATGAGTAATGCTGGAGTAATACATGAGTAATGCTGGAGTAATACATGAGTAATGCTGGAGTAATACATGAGTAATGCTGGAGTAATACATGAGTAATGCTGGAGAGTAATGCAGCATCTTTAAGAACTTTATAGGATGTGTCATTTTTGATCTCACCAGAGATGGATGTGTCATTTTTGATCTCACCAGAGATGGAGAGAGGCGGGAGCTCAAGGTCCTCAGGAGGCTCTGTGGTCTGTTCCTCAGTCCTCTCACTGGTCATCGTCCTGCGAATGCTCTGGTACCTGTTAGAGTTAGAGGGCGGAGTTAGAGGGAGGAGTTAGAGGGCGGAGTTAGAGGGGGCCACGTATGTAATGCGAGTTTCTGTCAACATTTTTTCTGTGATGTTTTCTGGTTCGTGGTGTTTACAGGAGTGTGTAGTTTTAACAGGTGTTCTGACCTGCGGTTCAGCTGCTCCATCTGCTGGGTGGAGCTGGATGGTGTAAGACCCTGAGGAGCTGGAGGGCCTGTGGGTCTCTGCCAGGTGGTCGTCCGGTTCACATGGTCCACAAAGAAAATACGGCCATGACTGTCGATACGAGCCTCCCAGTCTGAGGACCACAGCAGGAGAAGGTTAACAGGGTTTCTGGTGTGTCTGAGGTTTGAGTTAACAGGAGGGTTTCTGGTGTGTCTGAGGTTTGAGTTAACAGGGTTTCTGGTGTGTCTGAGGGTTGAGTTAACAGGAGGGTTTCTGGTGTCTGAGGTTTGAGTTAACAGGAGGGTTTCTGGTGTCTGAGGTTTGAGTTAACAGGGGTTTCTGGTGTGTCTGAGGTTTGAGTTAACAGGAGGGTTTCTGGTGTGTCTGAGGTTTGAGTTAACAGGGTTTCTGGTGTGTCTGAGGTTTGAGTTAACAGGGTTTCTGGTGTGTCTGAGGTTTGAGTTAACAGAATCCTGTACTTCAGCTTGTCATGCTCAAGCAGATACTGCTGCACTGTGTTTACATCCAGCCCACATGCAACACCGATTATGTCCATCCAGATGAAGAAAAAAATTGGCATAAGTAATCAAGGTCTTAACGCAAATTTAAAAATTAAACCTTGGTGTTTCAAATAAGGGAAATGTAAACCTTTGAAGGCAGGAGGAGTGGAGTGAGGATGATTAGGTTTATGTAATTTCCTGCACAGTACATACATGCACATAAAGACACTCCCACCAGCTGTTTACTATGTAGGAACATCTACTATGTATGTGGACTCACTGATTATTTCATTCGTACTGAGGGCATGTACAACCCATCACCCTCTCTCCACTGGGGAGTGTTTGACCTCAAGACCATTGCTGACTGGGTATCATTTTTCTCAACACAGCACAACACTGACATTGTAGTGGCATAGTGGTGGGTTTTGAGTGTCTGAGTCACTGTTGTGCTGAGAACAGTCCACTGTAGAAGAGCTAGAGGGTAGTTAATATAAACTCTAAAAGGTGAATGTACCCAGAGGGTGACTAATACAAGCTGCAGAGTGGTAAATATACATATAGAAACTTATGTAAACTGTAGAACACAAATATATCCAAATGGTAGGTAAAATAAACTGTAGCATGTAAATACCCAATCTAGATTACGAAGACGGTATGTAATCTAACTGTATTGGGTAAACATACAGAGTGAGAAATAATAATCTAGAGGTGGGTAATAATGTATCTACCAAGTAGCTGTTTCTAATAAAACAGTGAGTGTATGTGGACAGCTAGCAAAATGGTACACACACACCCTCCCACGCACACACACACCCTGCGTGCACATGCTGACGTATGTAAACCCGTACACACACTCACTGGGAGGCAAGGGCTCGTCTACACGCTGGTACCGGTGGATATCTTGCCTTACGGAGGGGAGTGAACGAACCTGTTGATGCCCATTTAGCTGTGGTGGACCTACACAAGAGACCATCAAACAATACCCATTAGTAAACAAGATCTGAGATTTGATGTCAGATCAATAGGGCATCAAACCATAGCACTTCAATAAGTCAATATGACTTCCAAACCATGTTTTCTAAACTTCCAAATAAGATTTATGCATTACCCACAGCTAAGATTAGGAGTAAGAGCCACACTTCTAACTTCCACAGTTAAGATTAGGAGTAAGAGCCACACTTCTAACTTCCACACTTATCTGTTTCTACAGTTCTAGACTTCCATACTTCTGAGCTTCTACACTTTTGAGGTTTTTGACCCTTTTGACCTTCACACCTCCGTCATCCACAGAAAGCCAGAATATATCAGTAGCTATATTTAACATTTAAATGACAAAGCATTTATGTGAATTAAGAAACATTAATTTACTTTTTAAAACAACTCGAATGTTGCAAACCTAGTCTTGTGCTGTTTTGTGTGGCTATGATTTTACCTGTTTCTGTGTCTGTCTCTGTAACAAAAGTCTCAGAATCCACAGACCCGCCCTCGCCAGAATTCATTAACTCCTCCTCTTCCTCTTCCTCCTGCGACACACCCGCTGTTGCCTCCAGACTCCACCTTCTGGACATAGTTTCCTCCTCAACCTCATCTTCCTCCTCCTCATTAGCTAATATGTCGGGAGGCGGTGTGTCCAGCTCAAGTTCATGGGCTGGAGGAGGTTCACCTCCAGAGTCGGCAACTTCACAGGTTGGAGGACGTTCATCTGAGAGCTCCCCTCCCCCTGGATCTATAGCCGTCTCAGCCCCCTCTCCTGCGTCCTGTTAAAAAAGTAAAAAAAAACATTATTAGTTTCCTCATCACTCTCCACAAATATGACTATCAGAATGTTCACGGTAATTTGGAGGTCACTAAAGCACATCTCACCTGAGAGGCAGATGCTGGAACTGGGCAAGTGTCAGATGCCATGGAGGAGATGTCTACCTCTGTTGCCAGCTCCTCGCTGGGCCCTAGGCCCTCCTCCTCTCCCTCCTGCCTCTCCAACAGACTGGCGGTCTCCACTTCTGGAACCACAGAACTGGGGACCATCTCAGGCTGTGGAACCACCTCAGTGCCTAAAGTCAGGGTCTCCACCTCTGACTCTAGCCCCACGTCATCTCGTGGTTCCTCACCCTTCCCTTGCTGCTTGGGTTCCTCTGGTTCTTCAGGTGCTTTGGGGAGGCCCAGAAGCTCTCTGGTGGTTGTGATTCGAGTAGATGGCGTGAGATCAGTGCCAGTGGACCTCTCTTCATCCTCATCTGAGTCGATGTGGAGCATAGCGCTGAGGCGCGTGTGTGTGGGGAAGCTGGAGCGAAGTTGGGACGAGGCTGCGCCCAGCGGCCGCTCTCCTGGCCCTTTTGGGGCCTCGATGTGGTCAAGCTGCTCGCTAATCGACTCGGGCAGCAAGTCGGGGGAAGGAGGAGCTTCATCATCGAAAGTGGCAGCGCAGGTTTCAGTATCAGGCGAGTGGATGCTGCCTCCCTCCCCATTCCTGCGGGAACCCAGGGAGCCTGTGGGGGAGGGTCCCGCGGACGTGACCAGCAGAGGATGGGGCAAATCCTCGTCATCTGAAGGGGTACCAGGGGCAGCGTTCAGTGCTGCCACACCAAGAATTGACTCAGGGGACATGTCTGTGAGCCAAGATTCAAGCAATGAAAATAAGAAATTCATGATATTATTACACCACATATAATTGAGGAAATCTTTTTAGTTTTTTGAAGATGTCGAAATAACAAGGTCAGAAATTCTGAGAGCAATGTGAAATACGCAATGTGAATGGAATTTTTGACTTTTTTAAAATAAACTGCAGGGTCAACTTTGAACTATGAACCAGTGTGTGTTTGTGTCTGTTATCTCACCGTCCTGGTTAGTAGAGGTGAGATCCACTTTAAACTGCAGCTGGCCACTCACATGATCAGTGGGAAGTCGGCGACAGAGAGAGAAGTTCAGCACCTGATTCCTGTAAGAAATACATGACCTGTAATCTGCTGCACTGTGTTCAAGCTGGTCATCCTGCCAATGAGAAGTGCATTTCCCTGATGAAAATACAGACAAAGCTTGTGTGATTCCCGGGTGGTGGCTATGGTGATGTTTGGTGGTTGCTATGCTATTCATGTGGTTCCTATACTGTTGCTTGTGGCTGTTATGGTATTCTAGATGCTTGCTTTGCTTTTGTTAAGTCATTGCCAGATATTTGCAATGCTGTTACTAGGCGGTTTGTTACGGCTATTGCCGTTTTAGGATGTCTGTGGGTTGGCTACTATGGTTTTATTCACAGGTTGTCCAGAAGATGGCGCAATAACGGACGAACACTTGGATTGGAGGTCACGTGATGTCTCCCTCACAGCTGTAATTGACAAAGGCTGATTAAGGCTGAGGTCTCGCGACGGGTTTCAAAGCCGCCTCGAGTTTGTAATGGTGCCGTGGTGTCTTGAATAGTCACGGGTGGCACTGGTTGTGTTTTGGCCTCACAAGTTAGACATGTAATACGGTGATTTGTTATGAGAAGTTATGCGTATATGCTTTGACTATCAGATTATTTGTGTAACTGAAAAAATATTAATTCTGACTTTAAGAAGTCGTTCTTGCCATGTTTGCCAATTAGCAGGTAAAACCAACCAGAAGATACGACAGCGCTTTTGCAACCGATTCCTGTTGGTGATCCATTTGACACTTATGGATTGTATGGGTCCTTTGCCCAAAACGAAATCGGGGCATCAGCAGAGTTGCCAATTTAGCGACTTTTTTTTAAAAAGTCTAGCGACTTATTGTGGTATTATTGGAGACTTTTGGAGACTCTGTGATAAATACTCATGCTCTTCAGCGTGAGCCCCGTCCCACAACACTCACAGTACAGTCTCACAGTCAGAGCAGACCCACCGCTCCACGTCCACGCTGCAAAAATGAACTGCGCATGCCCAAAGCGGCCGCTGACTGACCCCGCCGCGTATTTACAGAGCGTAAATATAAATACGTCTTCAGTGAGACACGAAAAGAAATCACTGCATTTAACTTACACAGTCTCAGTCACTCACCTCATTCACCACGTAGCCTGTCACTCACCTCGTCCACAGTATGTGCCTCTTTGTGAAAAGCTAAACATCAAGCTCGGATAAAGGAGGACGGTTGAACGTAGAATAGTAGTTCCTGCTAATTGCTACGCTTATGCTAACATTTAACAACAAAACTGGTTTATGTAATTTACGTAAAAATGATTTATACAAAGCATTAAAGTCATGAAGTTATTTTGAGAAGTGACTGCCTATTTCAAAGGCAACAGAAGTTCGTCATTTGTTCAGAGTTAATTTGTAGTTCTAACATATTTAGGGTGATTTTTACTCACTTTTTCCCTACCACAACGTCATTCATGTACAGCTTCAAAAACACGTATTATGCAAATTAGACGATGGCGCCTTCTCGCGACTTTTAGGACAGCCAATAGCTACTTTCCTTACTGAGGAGGGAGGTGTTTTAAGGGAAGGGGTGTTACGGCCATCGCCGTTTTTAGGCTGCCTGTGGGTTGGCTGCTATGGTTTTATTCACAGATTGTCCAGAAGATGGCGTACTGACGGACGGACGCTTGGATTGGATTGTATATAATACGTCTTGTTTGTATTTGTGTTTTCTTTGGTCGGAACTGTAGGGGTGGGTTGCCGTTTTGTTTTGTCTTTTCTCCTGTTGTGTGCAGGGAGGTAGGAGATTTTTGTCTTTTTCTTTTGTTATTTTGTTACGGTAGCGGGACGTTAGAGGTTTTTGTTTGTTGTGTTGGTTTGGCCCCACCCTGAAGTCGTGAAGATGTGTATGTAATTGTCACAGATAAATGACAAAATGGCAAAAGCCAAAACTACAATTTCAGTGTCTCCTTTTTTATGTTGCATCCCTGACCAACGAGCCAATTTATCAGGGTCGTAACCGGTTGCTAACTGGGTTCAATGGTATCCCAGGTGACTGCTATGCCATTGCTAAGTGGTTGCTATAGAGTTCCAGGTGGTTGCTATGGTGTTCCAAGTGGTTGCTAAGCAGTTGTTATGGTAACATTGCTGCAATGGGGTTGCTATGGAGTGTGTGTGTATGAGAGTTTGTATGTGTATGTTTACGGCATTTATGTTTATGTTTGCATGTGTGAAGTGTAAGAGTGTGTGTGTGTGTGTGTGCGCGCGCATTACTGTGAGTGTGTCATGTGTTTTTGTATGTAGTCCATATTACTGAGTCAAATGATGTATTAGTGGGTATGTGTGTGTTGTTAATCCTGTGTTGGTGTGTTTATGTGTGTGTGTGTGTGTGTATGTGTGTGTGTGTGTGGCCAGTGTAACTACAGTAACCACAGTGCTGTTGTGTGTGTGTGTGTGTGTGTGTGTGTGTGGCCAGTGTAACTACAGTAACCACAGTGCTGTAGTGTGTGTGTGTGTGTGTGTGTGTGTGTGGCCAGTGTAACTACAGTAACCACAGTGCTGTAGTGTGTGTGTGTGTGTGTGGCCAGTGTAACTACAGTAACCACAGTGCTGTAGTGCTGACCCTGATCCAGGTCTCTCCAGCAGCTTCTGGACAGGGATGTTGAGTTGACCCAGGAAGCGTTTGATGATGGGTCGACTTTTGGCAAACTTGTCCTTGATCTCAATTACTAGGACATCTGTTATTAGTGCCACAAAAGTATGTCTCTGCACAGAACGACAAAGACCAAAACTGGCAGTCAGAGGATTTGTGTGCATGCTTATGACATTATGTGACACTTATGTAGCTGGATGCCTGGGTAAATGAATGTAAGGTGTTTAGACAATAGTTATGGTGTATGACTGTAGCAGTATATTTGTGATTTAGCAAATGATCCTGTGTCACCTCTCCATGCCACACAGGGTTAGTAGTATTGGTCATAATGGCAGATCGTCTCTCCTGGCCATGGTGGGAGAAGGTAGGGAAAACGTTCCTTTTGCCTGGATGGATCCTCATCTTCAGATATGGGTCTGGGTTGAAGAACATCCCTTTCTTCAAACCCACAGCTCGAATATCTATGTGGATCACAGCCAGGTTATAGTGCGCTGAGATATCTACATGGGTCACAGTCAGGATATAATATGCTCAGAAATGCATATACACACTCCTGCACTCAGTCACACACTCTACTAACCAGACAGGGTGAAGCTGAGCAGTTTCCGGCTGCTGTCTGAACCCTGCTGGGGTTCACTTTGGCTGTCAGCCTGAGAAAAAGCACCAAAATCAATACAACCTTACACCTGTCGCACGCCTGTCCCTAACACCTGTCCTTATAGCTGTCTCACACCTGTCCCTAACACCTGTCCTTATACCTGTCTCACACCTGTCCCTAACACCTGTCCTTATACCTGTCCTCGTCTCACACCTGTCCCTAACATCTGTCCTTATACCTGTCCCTTATACCTGTCCTCATCTCACACCTGTCCCTAACACCTGCCCTTACACCTGTCCTCATCTCTCACCTCTCCCTAACTCTGTCTAAGTCTCTGTGTTGCTCATATTTTTTTCCTTTCGCACACCCATGCAAACACTAACATGACTGAAGATGATTCATATTTCATACAAGGTATTGTTTGTTACTGTTTATTATGAACCTGTACATTTCCCTGTGATGTCCCTCAGTGTGGACACATATGGGGCAGCTTTAGCCAGACGATGGGGGTTCTCTTTGGGTGGACACTGATGTTAGACATAAATATAGCAAAGGGGTCAAAGATTGGCTTAGTTTACACTGACTTACAAAAGCACTACAGACAACCTCTGTGTGAGGCTTGTGAAAAATAACTCAATCAAAGCTGAACTTGTACTATTTCAAAATGAGGTCCTGCAGGCGTGTGTTTCCGCCTGTCCTGGATCCAGCTCAGACCTGCTGGCAGACTCCATTACCTCTCTGGAAAAGGCAGAATGTACTGCTGTGTGCAACAGATGTAGCTATCGAGGTACCATACAAGAAAACAAGAAAAGTGTTGTTAAAGGGGTGAGGAGCACACAGATGAACAGGTGGCCTATATGGAAAAAAACTGTTATAGAACTACGGGGGTTCTCTACCAAAGACTCTGCCATGTGGAAAGATCACTGATAAAGTTAGAGTATCAGGGTTATCTCTGCTAAGATTTGGGTTAGGATTATCTCTGCTAGCTTTAGGGTTATCTCTGCTAGCTTTAGGGTTATCTCTGCTAGGGTAAGGGTTATCTCTGCTAGGGTAAGGGTTATCTCTGCTAGGGTAAGGGTTATCTCTGCTAGGGTAAGGGTTATCTCTGCTAGCTTTAGGGTTATCTCTGCTAGTGTAAGGGTTATCTCTGCTAGTGTAAGGGTTATCTCTGCTAGGGTAAGGGTTATCTCTGCTAGGGTAAGGGTTATCTCTGCCTATTCCGTCTTGTATGTCTCTATACCCTGAGGGATCACATCATATTTGGATCAGTAAGACTACACTAGTTTTCTGCCAGTTATAATCTTGAGAAACAGATTTTGGCAACAGAACAGAGTATGTCAGCCTTGTGTATCCTGCCTCCTGCATGCATGTACACACACATGAACATATCCACTGACCGAAACTCTGGGGTTCTTGACTGTGATACACGCTGTCGTAGCTCTCAGAGCTCCAGTCACTCCATGGTAGTATTTAAAACAAATTCTGGTTTCCGCTGGAAGGGAATAAAACAGAATTCTAGAACAATGAAACTTCCTCCAAAATGGCCAGCTGTGTTGTGCAAGCACTTCATTAGTACAACTCCTGTGCAGTTGGCATGACTACAGCACCATGAAAGTGTCAGAGAAGAATGAGAAGGCACTTCTCAGCCTTCCATGCAAAGTTCAGACTGTGATTGTGAGTGTAGGATGAGCCACTGACCGTCCAGGAAATATGGCCCCGGCTCTAGCCTCCACACGATCTGACCACACTGGGTTCCGTTCACACCACGGTTCTTGCAGTCCCAAACATTTGATGGACACTTCTCATCTAACAAAAGGAATTATTATTATTGTTGTTGTTGTTGTTATGTGTACAGGAGGGTCAGCAGAAACCATTGTCTTATTTCCAGCTGGTCTCTCTTCATAATAAAAACGAAAGAAAAATCAAAATAAAAGTGATGGTCATTAGGTCAACAGGCTAATTACAGCCAAAATAAGTGCTAAGATACAGATACAAAACAATTTGCTTTTAAGTTTTAAAAGTTTGCATTCTCCCCTTCATATACCCCACAGTGGTTTGGTCCACTGCGCACCATCACTGGGATTCCCCGACCCCCCACATTAGCCCTTCCATACAAGTGTCTGTGGAGTAAGGAAGTGTGTGAGTGATGGCTGCTCTCTGGGTGTTTACTTTGCAAAGGTTAACATAAAACAAAGGACATGCCTGACATGTTTCTTTACGTTCACCACAAAACAGAATAAAATACTTTAGTAATTGTAGCCAGACTGCATTTGTTCCGTTACCTCACAGCTGAATCTGGTGTGTCAGTGTGGCTGCCACACTGACATGGAGGAGCCATGTTTCCTAACGCCCACATGTAGGCAGGGCATCCGCCATTAAAATCCTCATAACACATACAATTTTCACCTATTTTCAAGCAGATCGAATTTGTTACACATGCTAGACATGCATTTATACAGGATACTTGTTTTTCAAAACAGATAAAGATTATTACTATTAATCTAATTATTTTAAACATTTTAAGATTCTGGTGTAGCTTTTATTCAGCAGTACGTACTTTTGGCTGCACGTTTGGAGTCTCAGGTATTGCTCAGAAATGTTTCTGTTTATTGTGTCCAAACAGTGGCATAAAATACCTGCCCTTATCCAGATGGTGTTTTTAGCTCTGTTTTGTTATTTAAGTCTTGATGATGTGGTCAGCAGTTTTTTTATACACCTCCTCTCATTTGCTGTGGAAAAGGGGGACTGTTGTTATTGCACTTACAGCTTTAATTAGTGTAGATATCAAATCACTGTCACTACACTGTGCAGCCTATTAACTTCCATTAAGCAAACACTCATTTGTAACGATTCTTCAACTGTATAGACTTTAGAGTTTTATATAGTTGATCAAAGATATCTGTACATTGTGTGTGGGACATAAAGCTTCTTATAAGCACCCCGATTTTATCTTATACTGAGATACACAATAGGATATATCCATGCTAACAAGGCTGCAATGATTGGATATGATAGCTAATATCTATGTAATATGTATTACTGTATTCAGGTGAATACTTTCTTGAACATCATCTTGTGTGTTGGCATGTAAATCTTTTCCAGATGTAGTGTCATAAGTTGTAGTGTCATAGTGTCATATCCCAAAAATGGCATAAGATATGTGGCAAAAATGTCTAATAATCTTAGAAAAATATAGAAAATCACTTTTCATTGTCAATTCCCTGATCTACAGATTTTATATAGAAAATTACAGTGCTTGTATCAACAGTAGTGCAGCAGTTAGCTGCAAAAAGAGTGTACAGTATGATACACTATCCATATATGGCAATATAGAATACAAAACAGCAACAAGGCAAAACTCAACAATGGAAAAATATATGAGCAACTGTCAAGATAAGAACCAGCAGAGGGTGTACCGTAAATGAAGCTGCTGCTAAGCCTCACCAATCACGCTGGCGTGCACTAGCCCTTTAAAGAGGAGCTGCGATTGATTATGTTCATGCCATTGAACATCTGCTTGGTTGCTGAAATGCAGAGCTCCCCTGGGACAATGTGCATGTGATGGTAATGAAGTACCAGGGTGATAACCTGGTCGATAGCCTGAGGCAGAGTGCCCAGACGTATCGCTCATCTGCTCTCATATTTTTGCATGATATTAGAACTTGGGATCCTCGTCTTTAAGGGCATTAAAGGTGAAGGGTCAGATTCTGCATAGTGCACACAGCTTGGCACTGCGGGCAGGTTTTGACTCGGCGTTAGGTGACCTTATTGTTTACGGATGTGTTGAATTTCTGCAGCTCCAGATCAGTTCTCCTTCTGTCAAGAAAGGTGTAAGAAGGACATCGAGAGAGTGGGAGTGTTTTTGACACAGGGACGTCCAGGGAAATCCAGGCTTCCCTGGAGTCTGACTACAAGACTCAAATTCCAGTACAGAACCCAAAGGCTTCAGGATCATACCCCTGATCTATACTGGAGCACAGAGAGGTGCTAAAGAGAAACAAATCAATGTGTTCCAAGGTTATCTTCAAAATGGCTAACCCAAAGCTGAGGCAGAGGTATGAGAACAATATTCAACAAATAGATCATTTCACTGCAATGGTTGTTGATCAAGAGCTAATGTAGGGTGATCTGACCAAAATGTACAGAGCTCTTTAGCTCAACAATGATTCTGCTAACATACTTTTGTAAGTCGCTCTGGATAAGAGCGTCTGCGAAAATCCGTAAATGTAAAAATGTAAATGTAAATGTTAACATCTAATATAACCACACAGCCAGGGCCTCCCAAACCCACAAGAACAATCTTAAAACTGCCAAGGCCAGCAATGAGGAGTTAAAACCAGCCACAGCCAGTCAGAACCAACCGAGACCAGCCAAAACCAGACAACACCTGACAGAGCAGCCTGTCTAAACTCACAAATCTTTCTAATCAACAGTTTTTCATCACTTTACCACTTCATTAAGCCCATTAGATGCTCATTTCATTCACATTCTGGCAGTGTATTCATTTGTGAAGAATACAGGTCAATCGTACACCGTACTATGGGACAAAGCAAAGCAACGATATCAGAAGAAAGAGTGAATTCTGATGCCTCTCACCTATGTGGTAGAGCCCAATCCAGTCAGTCGCATCCACCTCCTCCTTGATGTCCCACGAGATGACCAGGTTCTGCGCACGACCTAGAGTGAACTCCAAGGTGGATGCTGTGAGAGAGGAACGGCTCTGTGAGCTGACCAGGTCCGTGTCGCTGTTGGCCCTGGGGAGCCCCTGTAGGGGAGCGCTGGCTGAGTCGGCAGCTCCACGCTCCGCCAGGCTCCGGAGATTCTCTGGGCTGAGAGTGTGACGCAGTTGGGGGCTTCGTCTGCGCGTTGCCTGTTGGGTCTCCCGCGTGGCCAGGTGGTCCCGCCCCAGGGGCGCCACGCCCGATGGCGCCTGGTGGGAGCGGGGTCTGGACGGGAGGACAGCGGTGGCCAGAGAGGGACGAATGGTGGCTGAGGGGGGGGGGCAGGGCCCACGAATCGAGGGGATCAAAAACAGCTATGGAGGGGTATGTGTGAAAGAACAGAAGCTCCAGGTCCTGGACTTCTGCAAGGCAATACCCCTGAAGACAACACAATACCCCTGAAGACAAAACAATACCCCTGAAGAATGCTGCTTGGTAGAAATGGCAGGAATGCCAAATGACAATGGTCAGTAGGGGTTCTGGGTAAAAGAGACTAAGCAAATATACTTTTCTGGCAGATATTCTGATGAGCTTTACTGTGGACAAGCTGAAACAGAAGAAAAGTATTTTTTGTTTTCTCAATCACCTCTCTCTCAAATCTGAAGTGTCGAACCAAAGTTCCTTGGTTTGGTTTCATAAATATGATGCAGTTGTCTTGGGAATTATATTGTAATCCAAATCGCACTGTATTCCAAATTTTGTGAACTTGCACAAAAGCACCTGAGAATGCAAAGACAGAAACAGACAGAGAAAGACAGACATGTCAGTACTTCTGATTTGTCTACATGCACAACAAAACACCAAACAGTATCAGTAACTAAGGAAAGACCCTCTCATCACCCCTTGTTTTTCAAATGTTTACAGCAGTGTCCTCTAAAGTCAATAACCCTAACCCTAACCCTAACCCTAATCCTAACCCTAAACCTAACCCTAAACCTAATCCTAACCCTAAATTAATCTGTTCAGAAAGTATTGGCTACTCTAAAGTCAACATTAAAGTCTTCTCTAAAGTCTGCTATTAAAAATGTGTACCTGCCTGAAAAATCTTGGATGTATTTGTGTACCCATACACCCATACACGTGAGCACGTTCTCCACACAGAGCTGGGGAATAGCACATGTTGGCTTATCTTGAGGGCACCAGTTTTGAAACACTAATGATATGGGCATCTGCATGCCAGCATGCCATTTGGAAAGCTTGTCAGAAGAAACCATAAATTTGCTCACATGAAACCTGCCTGTACCAGCGTCCAGTCACACAAGACTAACACACAGTTAAAATGAGCTTTGGTGCCGAATAGATCCCTCTAGATCTATGGAGAAGTTTCTCCATCAGAACGCGCATCAGCACCTTTAATGATGGCGCCAGTGTAGGAGGAGCTCAGTGTGGGACATTCTTTCAACCTGCCTGTAAGAAAACTCTACAGTGACCTATGGAGCATCTCAGAAATATTGGCACCCTGTAAAGATGAGAAAAAAAAGAAAAGTACTTGTATATTGCCTTAATCTATCACTGAAAATTACATACACAATTACATAGACAATTACATAGACAATTACATACACATAACCTTAATATCCTTATGAAAAACTGAATAGTTTTCTGAAAATGACCTGTCACCGTTACTGGTGCATGTACATGTACTGTGTGTCCTGCCTTTGCTGAACACTCAGTCTTTGAGGTGGGACGTGAGGAAGGGGGTGATCCCTTCCCTCCACACTCACCACGTCTCCAGTCTCCTGTCCTGCCTCTGAGACTCTTATTCACCTCACTCTGCAGATTTTTAAGTGCATTCAGCGCAAAAACTTGATTTTGTGTTCAGTTAACCATTTTTTGTGAGTGAATTTGGAGATTTGCTGTGGATCATTGTCCTGTGGGAAGATCCAACCACAAACCAAAGCTGGCCTCCCAGAAGATGCTACTAGCCTCCCAGAAGATGTTACTAGCCTCCCAGAAGATGCTACTGGCCTCCCAGAAGATGCTACTAGCCTCCCAGAAGATGCTACTGGCCTCCCAGAAGATGCTACTAGCCTCCCAGAAGATGCTACTAGCCTCCCAGAAGATGCTACTGGCCTCCCAGAAGATGCTACTAGCCTCCCAGAAGATGCTACTGGCCTCCCAGAAGATGCTACTGGCCTCCCAGAAGATGCTACTAGGTCAGCTTTATTTCCGCTTGGTCTTTTTATGCCAAGCCCACATTATTTGTAGTTTCAATCTAACAATTTTTGGGAAATGTTTTCTGAATAGTTTGTTGATATAAAGTGTCACTTTAATTATAGTTTCAGAGACCCCAGAGTGCAATGCACTCTTAAGTATGCAAATATATGTAAATTCATTTGTTCTCCTGGCATCATAAAATGCTGATTTCAATACTTTCAATACCATACACTTTTGCAGTTTAGATTCCATATACGGTCTTTGTGTACTGTAGGAGTGAAGGATGTGTTTTGAAACTTTAACAATGTTTACACATTACTTTATGATTTTTCATTTCAATCAAGTAAAAGAAATCCAGTTTCCCACTATAGGGACCCTTTAAGAAAACAACTGTGTTTTCAGATTTGGCAGAAAACCCATCATGAAAAGCTTAACAAAGCAAATATATGTTTAAGCCAGGGGGTTCTGCATGACTATGTATATATCAGTAAAACAAGAAGTCATGAATGAACTCTCGGATATAGTTAAAAATGTCAAATCCAAGGGCTATTTTTTAAAATGTTTTACCTGTGATAGTTCAGATTTCTCCCACAATAAGAAGGTAAAACCAAGCTAAGAACCAACACACATTTTTTATAGAAAAGAGTTACTGCCTTGATGGGAACAGCAATCTTCTGTCATCTAATTAGTCTTGATTCAAATATGGCTAGAGTCACTGGACCAGCCATCACGATGTCACCCTGTCCATTGTTGACAGTGAGGAAAGTGCCATGACTCTTCTGTCTGACGTAGCACACAGTGGTCATTGCTCTACTTGATCTCAGAACAGAAGCTTGTGGGTATTTGACACAGATAAACGGACATTCTCCTCCATGTGCTCAGTGCACCAAAGCTGGCCAATTCAATTCTGAAGTCACAAACTGTGGATCTGTTCACTGAGGAGGATGTGATGAACACTTCACTCAGGAGATTGAAGGAGATGGGACTTGTTTTGGGAGGAGCATTTCTTTCAATGTGGAAATATCAAATCTCCTATGAAGAGGACAGTGAGCTCACAACTTGACAGCAGTGTTGTCTCATCAGCTGTTGGGAACGGTGACAGTGCTGGCTAAACTAGCACTCCACATCTGTTTACACTCTGCTTAGCATTCTTGATAGAGCCGTTGCAGAGATAAAGACAAGATCCTCTCGGCAAAATGCTGATTTAATGACGGCCACATAATTTCTCCTGCCAAAATAAGTCTTGCGTAGCCCCTCCCCCTCCTGATGTCACTACAGGTGTTGCATGCACACAGCACAATAGCACAAGCTTGCACAATGAAACTGCTGTGGTGAAAGGAACGTTGCTCCACAAACTGCCCACTGTGCAGACCTGCAGTATGTAAATGCACTCAGGAACACAAAGACACCCCCCCATGTTGCACAGGCTGTATGTCACAGTACTCATCACAGGTTTGTCATCAGCCGCATGTGAAAGCTCTTTTTCTGCCTTGTCCCACATTCACAGGACTCTCTGCAGATCAAATAAAGAGATTTAGTGGTTCTAGCACATGAGAAAACCATCACAAAGATCTGAGCATGAATCAGTATTTGCCAAGGCTAACCACAGACTGGTCTAGACACTAATTTCCATACGCTGGAAACTGGCATCTTAACTTCCCAAAGAAATGACAGCATTAAGATATATTTTTACTGTTCTAGACAGCCCATTGCCATCATATGGTGTACATTCGGAGCCAGTCATTTACTTAACATCAGCTTAGAGCTAAACGCAACATTCAGCATGCAGTCTATGTGACTGTAGCACTCAGTGGGCCTGCAAACATTTCCATGTCTCCATTCTAGGTTACTCACCTTTACCTTTTCTGAGGTTTATATATAGAAGTATACATAGAAAAATAATTTACCAAAAAATGTTTTTGCATCTGATCATCAGATTGGGCCATCAGACTAGTTCAGCATACAAATTGGCATCATACAATCAGTGCTAACTCACCCTATGCATTTTGTTCTAGTGTAGCCTACTGAATATCCAAAAACAAAAGTTTTCCTCTCTGGTTCATCAAACAAATGCTTATCTGTTTTCAATTTCATTATTTAATTATTCGTTATTTTTTTTCACTGATTAATTGTCCAGGACCCCTAGCAAAAATGGATGCTATAATTGTATTATTTTTATCCAAACCCCCTTCTCAAAATGAATCTACATCCTTGTTTATGTTCCCTATTTAGGAAAAGCAACATTTTGTATTATCGCAGAGATGATATCCTAATAACACCTCTGCTATGTGCTGCAATTTTAAGTAACCCCCACCACCCCCACCCCCAGCCGCCACTCATATAAAACAAAAAAGATCAACTCTGCAGACGTGCATAAAGATGCCTTATAAAAATCATATATCATATAGAAACGGTGATATATCAAAATGAATCACTAAGGCAAAACATTTTTGATTACTCAGCATTGGGGTGTATTACGTCATAAAAGATGTATCGTCTCTGGCTAGTAATCCAACTGGAACTTAAACCCAGTATACCCAGTATACCCAGTATACCAAGTATACCCTGGTATACCCAGGTGCAAATATGAAACCGTAACGAGAATCCTCTTCAACGCGCAATTCGCACCACTGGCTGTATGACAGGCGTGCATGCAGCCGAGCGCTCTGTCGCTATTGAGTTACACTGGGAATTCCCTATCATGTAGGCTATTTGCGGTCATGATCTGCATACCACTGCGCTGCATTAAGGGAAACTAAAATCTCCGTACTGCGCTTATGTAATTTAACCTCTGTATTATTTTTTCTATAACAAATAAGATCTTCATAGAGTAACATGTATGGGGTTACATTACAAAACAATTACTGTACGCTAATATTTGCTTAGTCACATGAAGAGTTTTTCGATGTATAATTTACGGTCCTGCACGAAGAATGACATAAAGAATATTGTATAACATCTTACCTTGTGTACATCAGTGAATTGTTTTCGACAGCCTCGTGGAAACGCCTGTAAAATCCCAAGTCGTGAACGTGCGCCTTATAACCGGCGGCTTTGCACGGTGCATTGCTTAAATGAAATGACATTTCCTAAGGCACCGTTTCTTCAGTGTTGCAGGCAGGCGCAGTCTCACGGGGCCTTCTTTAGCGATGTACGGAGAATTCTCTAGCCCACCGGAGCCTGACATCACGATTCCAAAATTGATGGAACAGAATTCCTTCCCGTCTGGGTTGGACTGTACGTGTTTGCTTTACTTACCGTGGCAGAGCGGTGTGTCTCCAGCTTACGCTACCAGACAAGTATTTTAATGCTCGGAATATTAATGCAGGAAAGTGATGTGATCCCCCGTGGACGTGACCAGCCATGAACGCCAGCTAGTGGCATTTGTTTCTTATGGTTCCTTCTATCGTCGCCCCATTCCCTGCAGTGCCCTCTCTCATATCACGCGGAAACGCTCGCTTCCAGCAGCGGTGAAATATTTTAATAAGCGTGCTATAAGTAGCGCGTGTACACCAGCGGTGCAAGTTGCGGTTCAGCAATTTTGCTGATGATAACGGTGCAAGAACGAGAGTGGTGATCTGAAAATAACGAATCCCTCCTGCAGTGGCAGGAAAGGTGCGCGCCGAACAGGACATTGGGGAGTTGGGTTTGTGAACAAATTCCTTACGCGATTCATTAAAAAAGAAAGCTTGGTATTTTGTCCATCTCGGAATAATTTTAATAACTAATGCAGTTAATATTGGTTGAAAACTCTGTACAATATCACATTATACCATATTTACATTTATTTACACATAACCTTGATTAAAGTACAACTAATCGTGATGTTCATTGCATATTTAAATTCACAAAATTTGCTTCGGTGTTATTTTTAAGTGTAAATGTTACAATTACTGAATAGCTAGTTGGTTTGTACAGTAATAGCAGCATATTCAAAAACTAAAACCACAGAATTTCCTTCATTAGTGCTTGAGTGTATACAGCTTAAAGCTTTACCCAGGAATCAGGACCTCAAGGGGGTGATTGGCTGACATCTCTCACTGGTATGTCTGGATGTAAAAGTATTGTATAGATTGTTTGTAAAAGACACTACAGAAGAGTACAAAGATCATGCAGCGGTTAGCTCTTCTTGACCTATTAAAGTGATCAAAAATCTGGCATTTTCAGTTAAGATTGGGCTCCTTCTTTTAGAACTTAAAGAGGCGTCAACATTTATCAACGTGGCTATTATGTTATAATCAGGTATAACACTCGAACTCTCCACCTCTCAAAATTGCAATAACCCCCCAAAAGAAAAATAAATAAGTAAAAATAAAAAATGTAATCAAAGGAAGTTTTCTGCACAATGATTTGTCCAGTTTAGTTATGTTAGGATCTCGGGAGGCAGAATCTCTTCAATACCTGCAAGTCCATGAAGACCTGCAAGTAAAGAATGTAACTCAATTTCTGCGCAAGGCACCACCTGCCCGAGTGTCAACACATGAATACCGTGACAGTGAAAAACACAAACTATTCATATAGATGTATATTCATAAGTATCTGTTAATCGCCAGCACTGTACTTGACAGGAAAATAAACACCTCCATAAAAATGCACTAACATAAGACACATAAATGTAATATGTTTATATACAACTAATTGTATATAAATTCCAAATTTGACAGAAACAAGACTAACCAGAATACTGTAAACTTTCACCATTTTTATTTTAACAGCAATATCTCTCACAAACTGCACACATTTCATGATAGTTTTAGTTAATATGTGAACATGATATAAAAACACATCAAAGGCCATCAACAAAAACAATAAACAATGTTTTTACTCCTGAGAATTAACAATGTTCACTTGATCATTTATAAACAAATAACCTGCTGAACTCGAGCTACCGCATCTATATGATCTGATTATAGAACCTCAATGTTTATATTTGACACTTTGTGGCCTTCGATGATTTCAGTGATCATAAGCCAGAGTCAGATATCAAGATGAAGACCACCCCATGTTAGTAATGATCATGGCTGATTCAAGAGCTTCAGCACAAGCTAAAAACAATATCTGATCCTGGCAAAATCCTCAGATTCTCCCCTATAGTGTCCGGTTCAAATCTAACAAGGCAACTGCAATTTCTGGGCTGCAGACAGCAATACGTATCTGACAAGCACTTTCGCAAGGAAAAAAGTACTTGAATGTAAGTTGCAACTGTTACTGTTATCGGTTACAGACATTGGACTGAGACAACTAGCGACTCCAATTAGTGGCTAATAAATAGAAGAGGCCACCAGACAACAATACTCACAATAGCTGCAGCTTGATCAATGTTTATCCCCACAAATTATGCACTCAAATATGCAGTTTGTTGTGATTGTAGCACTAATGCCTTCAACCTAATGGATGTAAAATACCTTATACAGATCCTTAAGCACATATCAGTACGAAAATGCCAGTGGTGTACAGATTCATGTACAACTCTTCATGGTCTGGTATAGGGACTTGTTAGCAGAAAATATTATTTTTCCAAGAAAGCATCTTAAGTGAAATGTCAAACATTTTTAGGTTGCTGTCTTTTTTTTCCTTTTTTTTAAACACAACACAATAATATACAGACAAGTATCAAAATGATGAATTACATCCTCATCTGCATTTCATCCACCTTACCGAATTTTCCGATTCATCATTAAATAAGGATATTCAAGTCTGACTACAAAAAACTTGGAAACTTGGAGTTGGATGGTTTTAAGTATTCTGACACTAGCCTCCTGACACTAGCATCCACCCTGCATAACGTTTCGTAGTGCAGACACCACATACATTCAGGATATTCTAGATTAGTTAGCTATATCCATCGGTATGGCAGATTTGGCCACTCCGACTGTGATTGTACAGTTACTGTACAATGGAACAACAGCATTTTGGTTTACAAGGCAGTGAGCTGCGATCTAGAATCAAGTTATTAAAAAACATTTTTCTCTATACAGTCCAGGATTAGTCCAGCTGATATGAAAAGAATTTCAGGTCATGTTTTCAGGTAATCACATTCTACACCCACTTGTTAAAAAGTAGATCTCATTCACAGACACACCACAAAGATCTGGAGATTTACTAGTGTACTGTGATGGCAAGCTGTTGAAAGGGTGTGGAGCCTCAACTGTACGCACACACAACCCTGGCCACCATCCAGCACCATGGACAGCAACCAGCGGCCAGCACTGGTAAAACACAAACGGGCACAAACCTGCTCCATGTCCACAGTGGTCACCACACAAAGCTGGAACTCCCCTAATGTTCCAGACCAGGAAAACTGCACTCTGTTCATCTCCTTCACACTTTCGCGCCGAGTCCGAGTGTTGTGTGCATGTTTCTGTTCCTTGCCTTCACAAAAGTCACATTCTTAGAGCTACACAGCTTGACATATTGCTTTATATGGTAGTACTTTAAGACGTTAAAGCTATGAGTATGGTGTAAACATACTTTAGGCCAGGTTCACCATTTTTTCTAATCTTTATAAACATTTCAATCCTTGGGTAAGCTAAGAATATTTCAGGAAGGTTGTAGCCTTAACAATATTATTTTACCTAAAGAACACATAAAGCAGTTCAGAATTGCCACTATAATTCTAACTTGCCAACATGCTCAAGCTCGGCTGAACCACCAAAGGTATAAATATGGGGTAAAAACATTGTGTAATAAATAGGTGAACCTTCCTTTATGTTGAAGAGTTTCAGCCATCAAACTGAAGCTGCACAGCTACATACAATTAACAGTAACAGTAACAGTAACAGTAACTTCCTTTAGGAGGAACCTCGGGAACACAAGAGCAGGAAAACACTGTTGCCAAACCAGAAGTTGCATCCGCATAACATTTCAGAGGCAGGATGGTTCCTAGGTGAGTTCTAGTGTGTGCCTGGCAAATGCTAACAATGACTTAATTGGACCTGATCAGAGATCTGCAAATCAACTTGGAGGAACTTAGTAAATACAGTCTCTTGCCTCGAAATAATAAGAGCACATCACAGTGTACACCAATAAAAGTAAGAAACATTCATACAAAACACTATTTGCTGTTTTTAAAACTTTCACAGAATAGAAAAGGCTGATGCTCACAGCTCGTATCTGGCATGAGACAGAGCTGCGTCACACAAACAAACCACAAGAAGAATCTGACATTCAGCAGCGCACAACAGCATAAAATGCCCACGTGCACAGACACACAGTAACACGCGTTAAATCACACACAAACACACACGCACATGCGCAGTAGGTACATTCACAGTGCAAGTGACACACGAGTGTGTCATTCATCATAAGGGCCAGTTTACATCTATGATTCACATAGAGTGTCGGTGTCCTGCTGCAGAGGTCAGTGCAACAGGGTAAATTAAGACTCTCAGGTGGGTCACCGAGGGGTCACCAAACTTGGGGCAAAAGTGTCTGATCGTGTGAGCATTTGCAGTAATACATTGTAAATGCATAAAATACAGTATGTGATGTTACTGAAGTTTAAATAGGCTGTATAATGTTAGGCCACAGACACCAGAAACTGCGAGAGGTCTATGTTTATGAAATGGTTGGATTGTTTTGTATCATGTAGCTTTTCCGCCAATCATGTTCATCCTTAAAACAGCTAACTAGCTAACCAACACTTCTGAACCCTTGCTAATAAACACTTGCTTAGCATAGCTAACCGATGGCGGTTCACAACAACAAAACAACACAGCAATCTCAAATCACCAACGTAGAGAGCTTAGTTTTCCCTAATCTAAGGCAAACAGCTTACACAGTTTCAGCTCACTGCTTTGATGTAAACTGTCCTTTTATTAGAAGGCTCTTAGTGGCTTCAGCATGCATGGTTGACCATCTTAGATGTAAACTGGCCTTTAGGGAACTTGGTCCAAGGAACAGAAATTCAATTTCTTTTACTTTTTTTCCTGGAGGCATTTAGTTCTGAGCACTGAGGCAAAGGGTTGTTGGTGAATGCTGGTCTGACCGACAATCATATGCCCCTGCAGTGTGCCATACAGATGGGCAGGGCAGGATAAAGTGTGCCTTACAGACGGGCAGGGCAGGATAAAGTGTGCCTTACAGACGGACAGGGTAGGATAAAGGCACTAGATATTCATTTGATTTATCTGATTGGACAAATGAATTTGGATCACCTAATAACATATTCTAGGCTAAACTATGAGCACAGTGACAGTACAGGTCCCGAAACAGCAGCTGACGCAGTTCTGGTTTTGACTGAATAAGAAAAGACAGGGAGAGTGTGGGAAAACGGACAAACTCCTCAGACAGATTTACTAAAACCAAATACCTTCAAACACACAAACTAATTCAACAACATTTCTCTCATGAGCTCCATTTTTGCACACACACATTGGCATAAACAGTGAAGAGATCACCAGTTATGTCAGTTATGGCAATGTGTCTAAGCTAATCAATAAATCTCCGCCCCATCTCTGCACAAAATTCCAAAAAGAAATATTAGATGTTTTATTCTGATCAGGAGACCATGAAAAATCATGAGTGTGCAGTGCATAAATGTAAGCGTCATTAATGAACGAAAAAATACTATGAATAAATAAATATACTATTACACTGCAGGGGAAATAATTATAGATTACTCTGATGTAGGTTACCACTCTAGGCTAGCGCAAGCCATGTCACCCATCTTGCACATTATAATTAATTCTTCACTGCAATTACATGATTATACCGCTTCAAAAATATTCCTCTTACTTCTTAAATGCTGTTGTGCAAGCAGTTTACATCCAACATTTGGAATTATAGTAATTATCCTAATTCTTACACTGCCACCAGGGGGAGGTATGTGCCTCATTAAAAATGTTTGATATGACACCAAGATAAGCTCACACGTAAACAAATGAAATATTAGTGGATGGGTCAATTAAAGACTGAGATGGGGCTGGCTGACCGGGAAAGGGAAATACACACACACAGGAAAACAGGGCACCCACTCATGCAGCCAGTGGCACAGAAACACAAATGAGACACTTCCATACCGACCAAAAAACAGGTGACACTAAGAGCTAGCGGTTAGCTTTGCATATCTTCGGTCCAGCACAGAAACCACAGACACAATCATATGCCTTCATGAATTCATCCTCAAAGACAAGGTAAAAACATACGAGATAGGATTCATTAATAACCAAAACATGTGGTTGAAATACCCTGTTCAAAGTTGCCCATGATGTCATAATGTTATGATGTCATAATGCTGGATGATAAATAGCATGATTCAAGACACACAAACACACTGGAATTGCTACGATCCAACAGAGGACGCAAGACAGCGCATGCTAAGGCAGTTGTGGTTTGATCAGGCTGGACCCAGGTGTGACTCTAACCTCAGCCAGGACTACCCATGGGTTAGGGTCAAGGGTTCAGCAGGGGTCAAATGTGACAGCAGGTCACTAACAGGGTAAGAGCAGCGGAGAAGAAGTGAGTGACTCGGTACAGGTGAAGAGGAGAAAAGGCCATCATAGCAACGCACAGAGGAAGCAGCAGGCGAGACGTCACTCCTAGCATCAGTTTACTGAAACAGACATAAACACAAGCTTAGCAACAAAAGTACCCATGTGTGCTCACACACACACACACAAACACACGCATAGACGCACGCACCTGTGGCTCAGAGTGGCAGTACTGCAGTTAGTGAGGAGCACAGAGGTGATGAGCAGAGGAAGTGTATATGGCCACCAGGGGTCAGGATCCAGATGAACAGAATATCTGCAAGATAAAAGTCAACACAACTGAGACACTAGCCCTACCATCATCGTCATGACGAGACACTAGCCCTACCATCATCGTCTTGATGAGACACTAGCCCTACCATCATCGTCATGACGAGACACTAGCCCTACCATCATCGTCATGACGAGACACTAGCCCTACCATCATCGTCATGAGGAGACACTAGCCCTACCATCATCGTCATGACGAGACACTAGCCCTACCATCATCGTCATGATGAGACACTAGCCCTACCATCATCGTCATGACGAGACACTAGCCCTACCATCATCGTCATGACGAGACACTAGCCCTACCATCATCGTCATGACGAGACACTAGCCCTACCATCATCGTCTTGATGAGACACTAGCCCTACCATCATCGATGAGACACTAGCCCTACCATCATCGTCATGATGAGACACTAGCCCTACCATCATCGTCTTGAGGAGACACTAGCCCTACCATCATCGTCATGATGAGACACTAGCCCTACCATCATCGTCATGACGAGACACTAGCCCTACCATCATCGTCATGACGAGACACTAGCCCTACCATCATCGTCTTGATGAGACACTAGCCCTACCATCATCGTCTTGATGAGACACTAGCCCTACCATCATCGTCATGATGAGACACTAGCCCTACCATCATCGTCATGACGAGACACCAGCTCTACCATCATCGTCATGACGAGACACTAGCCCTCCCATCCTTATGGTACAAGCATTCAGTGGTTCTGAGCTCAGCTGTGTCACAGCTGCAGTGATGTTCAAGTGCCAATGGTGAGGGGAGGACTGCAATTTGGATTTGTCCAGCCTCAAATCTAAATTTCTTCATATGTAGGTTACCTGAGGTTACGGCTCCAGTAGACAAGGGAGGGTGTGCTAAGCATCATGGGTAAGGTGAACAGTGTGGACACACTGAGGTGTAGCTGCAGGTCATCTCTGACATCCTGCAGTTCTGACTCTGATAAGAGGGAGGCGCTATTGCTTTCTTTCCCCTGTCCTCCTGAGTTCTGCGCCACTGTCTGGGGGGCCTGTGCGGATGGGAATGGGCACAGTTGACTATTAATAATGCTGAAAAATGTCAACACAAAGTAGTGAAATAAATTTGTTTTAAAATGTATAAACTATTCCCTTAAAACAGTGTATTTCACATTTAGAGTTTTTACAGAGAGAATAATACACAGCATAGACAACATTTACGATGTACATCACATTCACAATGTAATCAACATTTACAACCTTCACAAAGCCAAGTGAAGCACAGAGCACTTACCAGGTTCATCATGTAACTGAGTGACCTCTCGGTCATCTTTAATCTGAGCACCTAGACAACATAAGACAACCATGCTGCATAAGATACCTAAAGCCTTGCTGAAAGCATAAATAAGAACAAAGAACAAAGACTATAAGAAATGAATCTAAAGAAGCTCACTGTGACATCACAGAGACCTATAGTGTGACATCACAGAGACCTACAGAGTGACATCACAGACTGCACTTTTCACTGGATGGACTGAATGAGCTGATAAAAAAGTATAAAGCACCAAGTGGTTGTAACCACTTGGGTAAACTCAACCTGAACTCAGTCAAATGGCATCCACACCTACCCGGTAAAGATGGATGAGAAAGCTGGCTGTTATAGACAGGGCTCCACAGGTAGCCCCACCTACCACAGTGAGGCTGAGGATGAGGAGGATCTGAGCGGCAGGGTGAAGAGTCCCACAGTGCCGAGACACTGTAGGCCTTGGGCAAGCAGACAACAGTGCAGATATGTTAGCTCCTACAACATCCTGTCTGCTAAGGTCCTGCAGTGCTACTACAGTCACAAACTGCACATGACTAACTTTCTAGGGATGAATATTCAAAATTCTTTTGTGTGCATAATATGAAAAAGGTCTGAACAACTTCAAGCAAGTTACCAACTAGCACAATAATGGGCATCAAGTTATTTTGGCTGAAGTTGTATTTAGAAAGACAGATACAGACAAGACAGACAAGATTTTCACAGAGCAAATAATCTATACATGTCAGTCCAGCCACTCAGCCACAAATCCCTGGTAAGGTACCTTTGCAGAGGAGCCAGGAGGTAAGAAAGTACATGCACAGACGCACTGAGCACTGCGCTCCCCCAGAATGCAACGGCTGCCCCAAGGACACAGAGCAACAGGGAAATCAGGTGCGGCCAGTACTGCCCGGACCCCACTGCATCCTGGGATGTGTCCTCTGTGGAGGTTAGTGGCAGCATGTCTACAGCAGGGAGACCCAGAGCAGTCCAGCCCTCCTGAAACCAGCCCTGTCTGTCGGAGAGGACAAGACAGGAGGTAAGACAGGAGGAAAGACAGGAGGAAAGACAGGCAAGACGGGAGGTAAGACGGGAGGTAAGACGGGAGGTAAGACGGGCGGTAAGACGGGCGGTAAGACGGGCGGTAAGACGGGCGGTAAGACGGGCGGTAAGACAGGCGGTAAGACAGGCGGTGAACAATTCAGTTTCAGGTCCAAAACTCCAAACATTAGCCACTATTAGCCACAGGCTTGTCACTACAGGCTGAACCCAGGCGTGTTGGCGGTGGACCTGCCTGAGAAGCAGGTGCAGCATGAGGACGGGCAGCTGCACCATGTGGGGCTGCAGGCCTGAAGCTGCCGCCTCCATCAGAGCGACGGCGTGTCCCGTCTGGACCACGCAGCACAGCTGCCTCCGCAGAGCCAGCAGCAGCACCACCGCAACGTACACCAGCAGCCCCGGACCACAGCTCCGCAGGACCTGCCAACAGGACAACAGGACACCTGCCCGTCGCATCTTGGTTTGTCCAGGTTTGACTAGGATCGGACTGCCTGTTTTCAACATTCGAGTGATCAAATCATTAAATGTTATTTAATAGAATGGGATGATTACGCCCATTGGTCAGAGGTTCCCTGCAGTGCAGTTCAGAAACAACAGAACGTGTCCAGATATGATATTACCTGTCCAAGCACTTTGGAAAAGGAGCTTCGCACAGATACCTGTGTGGGATGAGACACTCGTTTAGCTAATTTAGGTAATTTAGACACCAATTCTGGCTAAATATAAAAGTGGTCATCTAACAACCTCCAGAAAGAAAAGGAAACACACGTCCAGAGCTGTTATCTTCATATATACTCATACATATATTTTACATACAAATATACTTAACATTTACTCTATATTATAAACTTCGTATTAGAACAACAGCATTGCATGAACTGTAACCAGCAGTTCATTTTACAGCAAGTATTTAAAGTGGCAGTTTGGTATGATGCTGAAGTGTTGGAAGACGCTGTCTTCAGCTGCCAGAGTAGAACACAGAGGTCACATGACTACAAGAGCTGATCTGGCCCCATAAGCAGATTCAAAGTCCTTTCCAAAGACCTCTTGCTATGTACTGGAAGAGCAGTGTGTGCTTCCCTGTGCTGCTAACGGCTCACTTATCTCGCCAACACCGCATGCTGGCAGGGGCGTAAAAGCTCAGCAGGAAGGGAGCCATCCCAGCCAAACACAAACCTCTACACTCCACTACACCGACACCACAGCGATTACGTTACAGCAGACCAGCTTCATTACACTAAACACACACTACACTAATGACTTCACGCTAGCTACACAGCTGGTTACAATACAGTACACTAGATTTAAATACATAAAAAACGACATTACGTACACTATACATTACACTACAGAACTACATTAGATAACACAAGACTATACGTTAGATAACACATTACACTACATTTATACACCAAAATGATCTAGTTGCATTGTGGGAAATTACCTTGTACTGACAGTTTGGAGACGTGTGGAGCTGCAGGACAGCACTGGAGCTGTTGTCATGGCGACTAGTATGTAGCATGGCAGATATCTCGGTGGTTGAGGGGATGCTGAAATGAGCCGATGTTAATTATAAGCTTATTAGAATTAAGGTGAAGAGGCTGAAATCAACAACACAGTCAAGCCAGCAGTGGAGATCAGAGCATCTTCAGTACCCTGCAGTGACGAAGGAGTCTTCTCGAAACCATGGGACCTTCATCCTGTAGATGTTGGGCAACCTGTCTAGAGGCCAGAAGACACGGTCGCTGTCAGCACTGTGCACCTCAGGGCCACGCAGGTCCAGGTATGTATAAAATGGTAAAATGTAAATCACTGCGCTTGGAATGTAGAATATCAGACATCAGCTTTACCTTTAGTGGCCATGCAGTGATTTGTTATTATGATTTTGAAAGCCTGATAAACCTGTGGGTTGAAAGGGGTTACAAATTAAAAGTCTGCATACAGCTACAAACAGCAACTGCTAAGTCTCATGAGCACACGTGGCTTCAGCGTGTAGAAAACGCTGCACATCACTGGCTGGAGCTGTAGGAGGACCTGCAGAGGGTCACGAGTCTGGGAAGGATGAGGAGGAAGGACTGATGGAGCAGTACAGATGAAAATAAAAACTAATAATAATTTTGAAAGAGGAGAGCTTTACCTGATGAAAGTGTTTCAACCGTACTGTGTGGAGTAGCCCAGATGAGTTAATAGTGATATCACTTGTGGTCAAACCTGCCAAAATACCATTAGTATTAGAATAATTCCACCTAAAATGTAAATCAAATTCTTCTATTTTATTTTTCAAAAGCAGCAAAGAGTGATCTCATTTCTATTTTAAAGTATAATCATGTAAGAACTACAGGACCAAATGTATCTTTTACATGTAATCGCTGCCTAAAAAATCATGTTGTGATTAAAACCTGAAGATGATTCATTCCACTTTCAATAGTATCACATCCCACCACTAAAGCTGCACCCTACCAGGACAAACGTTTGTAGACGTTGTAGGTCCGGAGCATAAATATAAACCAAACGCTAATAAAGGAATATTGATGTTTTTGGGGAGGTTTTAGGAAGTTTGTCACATGCTGCAGGTCAAACGTACGTACCAAAGGCACTGGGAACAGCGAGGGGTACAATCCGGTCTTCCACTCTCTGCCACTCGCACTCCACAATGAACTGGGAAAAAGACCCGATGCAAACAGGTGAAAACATGTATTTCTAGCATAGTCATGCCATGGTATGGAATTACATACTATATGTCCAGTACTATATTAAAGTTGTAGTAGTATATACTACTACTGTAGGATACTACATAGTCTGTACTACATCACAGGCACCTTGTTATTTGTTTTCAAATTTTTCAATGCAGTCCTGGTGACTCTGAGGGGCTAAACCATTGGGCAAAAGGGGGTTTATGAGAGGGTGGACACTAAGGGTCTTTTTAAGAGAAGCAACAATACAGTGTGTTTTGTACTGCTGCTGTTATTTGGCACTACTGGTTGGGGTCAGTGAACACATGGAGCCCCTTTATCTGTGCAGGAAGACAAGGTCCTGCCTCTCTGGCAGGGAAACACAGAGGGGGGCAGGACAGGGATGACGTGCCTACCTGTCTCGCACTGGGGTTTGAGGCATCGATAACCAAATGAGACATAGCAGACAGCTCACTCAATCTCACGCTTATGACCTGGTGAGAGAAAATAAGAGAACAATGTCAGTACATGATACCGAAGTTTCCCAAACTACTGCACAGATGGAACAAATCGCCACATTTCAGGCTAAAAGGACACGCAATGTCGGATGAAGACTTAGACGTCAAGCCAGGATGCTCGTTTGACACTTAATTACTCCTGCAGATATGCATCATCTTCCTTGGAGACAAGGCTGCTGTAGCCATAGCTACTGACATGTGACCCACACTCACTAGAATTCACAACCCTCACGCTATCGTTTTTTTTAGAAATATCGTTTTTGTATTTCTATGCATACAAATAACAATAAAGACAAAACACTAAAAGACACTACATTTGGATTGTACTGTTGAGACTGCATGCTACATATTTTTTGTATATTTCAGATGCAGAAAAAGAACATTTACATGACATTTACCTTGTAAGCTGGGAGAAGTTCTGTTCTCCACGACAGATCCGTTGCTTGTAGACTGAGATATTAAAAGATGATGTTACAAAACAGGACAATCTTTGTTTCTTCTTATAGTTAACTTTTAACATACACTTAAAAACAAAACTATTTGAGCTAATATCACTAAGCATTTAGTGATGCACTTGTTCCAGTAATTTGGTGGAAGAAGGTCAAATTAAACTTTGAGTGGTTAGACTTTAACTGTGATTCCTGTTAATTCAGCATTTGAATGCTATTCAGGCCCAACACTCACCACATGGACTTGCCCATCTTGGTACAGCCAAAGAGCCAGCTAGATATTTCCTGCAGAAAACAACAGAGATTCAAGATGCAAAGATTTTCAAGCAGAAATGACAGATGACAACACTTGAGAAGAAAATGCTGTAGCAAACGACCACCAGCACTCCGATGGTTACCCACAATCCTGTGCATTCAAACTATCAAAACAAGAAAAGGGGAGACTGACCGTGTTTGTGGAGTGTGATGATTACAAATGGGTCTGCCATCCTGGACTAGCTTCGCTATAGCTAATGCTATATCTTCCTTTATAATTTAGCTTAACCAGCCAAATGTTTAAGCGGTTGCTGGTTAGCGCCACCTCACCGTGTCACTGCTGCGGCAGTAAAAGTGGGAATACGCCTTCCTCCGGCTGGACAGCACAAACAGGAAGTACTTCTCTTTAGCTTCCTGAAAAGTAACGATTGGGGAGTTGGATGGGACGCACTGTACCCAGGCATGGCAGAGCCGGCATGGTGGATGTTTGCGTCACTCACACACTCTCACAACAGCAGCTTACTTTAGTAGCACTGTAAAACAGGCGCAAGGTGTTCACCTCACTCCACGTGTCGGGAGGACCTGACAAAAGGGAAAGATGGACAAATACAGCCAGATCTGAAGGAAACATACACAGTCTCGTACATCAACAACCACTGAGACAGAGAAGGACAGAAAGTTAACAGCTGAAACAAGGACCTGGACACATGCAATATTCTTCTCAAAAGGACAATGTGCACATGGACACACACAGGTTTGTGTGTATAATACTCATCAGTGTTCAGAACACAAGGTCACACAAGGTCACACAAGGTCACACACACCGGAGAAGCCGTAGGGCCGCTGGAGCTCCTGGGCAGGCAGGCGTCCCGTGTGCTGGAGGAAGTGGTGACTCAACACAGACCTCCTCTTCTCAGCATCCTCTGTGAACTGGGGGATGATAACAGCCAGTACAAGCCACACACACGTCAGTGCGAATATGGCTAGACATGTGCAGACAGACACACACATGGAATACACATACAAGAGACACACGATAGAAAAGTACATACAGCAAGACTGCATTCACCTGTCTAGTTTCAGGTTCTATGAGCTCAAAGAAAGCGCGCACCGTGGCCAGCACCAACTCCTTACACCTGTAACAAAAATAGTGACACTAAATAATGCATAAAATTACAGTGAGCACTTCAAGCAGACTTCCCTTATTACCTCAAAATAGAATTAGCCTTATTAAACAGAATGTAGGTCCCATTTGTTAGGGTGAGGGTTAGTGTGAGGGTGAGGGTTAGTGTGAGAGTGAGGGTTAGTGTGAGGTTTAGTGTGAGGGTTAGTGTGAGGTTTAGTGTGAGGGTGAGGGTTAGTGTGAGGTTCAGTGTGAGGGTTAGGGTTAGTGTGAGGGTTAGGGTGAGGGTTAGTGTGAGGGTTAGGGTTAGTGTGAGGGTTAGCCAAACGCAGTGTGTGTGTGTTTATATATAAAACATGCACAAACACACCCACAAGTGCGCACACACACCCACAAGTGCGCACACACACACACACACACACGCACACACACACACACACACACACACAAGTGCGCACACACACACCTTACCCTTTATAGATGTTATAAATATTAAATGAAATTCTCAAGTAGGGACCTTAAAGTATTACCTACTTTGGAAACTGCTGTCATTTCTGTCACAAGGCGTAATCTGGGACACTAACGTGTGTGAACTACATACCACACAATGGACAGGTGATCCGTAGACACCCACGTCCTGGGAACAGCAGTGACCTACAAAAGCACCACAGTCAGACTAAAGGTCAGACAGAGCAACGACAGCTACTTCCCACAGAGCACTAGTTCTGCTCCACTTCAAACTGAAGTTGAAGAAAGAAAAGAAAAGAAAAGAAAGAAAGCTTGTTTTGGATTTCTCTAGAAAAACAGTGGCTCTGTTCGAAGTAGCCTACTACATACGGCATACTGGTCCTCGTAGTAGTATGCAGTACAGTTTCCAGTATGCGACAAAAGCAAAGCATACTACGGGGTCACGTGAATGTAGCGTTGCATGATGGGATGCAGTACACTATGAAGATAGCTCTGTTCGCGTACTGGAATATTTTGCGGAAGTAGTATGTCATCCGGGGATGTTTCGCGTACTGGAAAAATTCTTTTTATTCGCATACTGAATACTGCATACTGGTTTGGGGCCCAAGCGGTACGCCAGTAGTATGTAGTAGGCTATTTCGAACACAGCCAGTGC
The DNA here is from genome assembly GCA_020368025.1 of Brachyhypopomus occidentalis. Lineage (NCBI taxonomy): Eukaryota > Metazoa > Chordata > Actinopteri > Gymnotiformes > Hypopomidae > Brachyhypopomus > Brachyhypopomus occidentalis. The sequence goes on along the minus strand of JAGXOD010000005.1, from coordinate 187,884 downwards.
TTGTTTTACATTATGCAGCAAATCTGACTCCAGGCGTACACTCCTCAATTGTTGAAAAGGTTACAGGATTCATTTAGAAACCAACTAATTAACAGTAAACTGATTAATAACTAACTAACTAATTACGCTCATTAAGCAGACAGGTGATCCGTAGACACTCACGTCCTGGGAACAGCAGTGACCTACAAAAGCACCACAGTCTAATGGGCAGGTAGAAGAAACCCAGCCCTGTCCACACAGAACATTTGCTCTGTTCCACTTGAAACATCAAAATGGGTTCAAATTAGTTCAGGAGCCAACTAATTAATACCTAACAAATGAATAACCAATTAGTGAAGCTAATATCGACTATTCATGTAACATTGGTGGCAATTATTGTTGTAAATGTTAAGAATTGCATTGTAATTTCCATTTAAGTGACCCAAGTGAAGGACGATAACCACACCATAACATTACACAAACCTCATCATAATCATAACCACATCTGTCATAACCATAATTACTATACAACTACATAACTATGTCTTCACCTACAACATAATCATACCTAAAACCATATACTCACCTTATTAATAACCATAACAGAACCATAACTATGGTAAAAGTTTCAAGGATCTTGTTACTACTCATATTCTCTTAGTGAGGGCAGAGTTTAATGTTGGAGGGAGAACTCGGGTCTTAAAAAGAAACCCTAAGGTAGTGGCATCTCCTCATTTCTCTTACCACGACAGCCATCTTGTTGGGGTCACTGGCAGAGCAGGACAAGGCAGTCAGGCCAGATCGCACCTGGTAGTCGCGGTAACCACCCCCCACTGACAGGACGGTGACGTTGCGCAGGTCTTCTGAGCTCCAGCGTCGGCTCACAGAGGAATAGAACTCTGCCTCAGAAACCAGGAAAACATCCACCGTTAACAGTGAGACTGGAGTCTTCACCCTGCCGGCCTGACAAAACCAGACTCCATCCTGGACTCAGCCTTAGAAAACCACTGGAATTAGCTGTACATGTATGAACCAAATTATGCTAATTTGGATAATGACCATTGTAGGCTACGTAGGTTAGCTTGTCTAGTCACCGTATCTAGTCTGAGAATGATCACAGTTAGCTAAAGAGAGATTGAAGAGCTCTAATGTTAGAAGATATAAGAGCAGCTCTAGTCTGTGCGGTGGTTCTGTGGGCCCCTCACATTATAATCACCATCCCTTTATTATTTTAAGAACACATACACGATATTCATAGTGAAGTGCTATGATCAGACGGAGGTGCTAATTAATTTTAACATGGTGCTTTCATGACACTAACTGTACCCTCAGGAAAACTGTAAATATGCAGCTTGCCAGCAGGAGGCGCCCTACCCAGTATGTAAGGGTCCAAGGAGAGCACAGGAGCCTGGTGGGGGGAAGCTTGGGTGAGAATCAGGCTGACCAAGCCAGGGCTGAAGTTGGGGAGGGTGAAGAGGGCGCGGGCCACCACCCCACCCATGGAGTGGCCCACCAGCGCCACGCTGTGAGGCGGGTCAGGCCCGTCCTGTTACAGAACACAAGCAGGACAAGAGTTACGCTTAGACACTTTGGGGAAACCTGTGTGTTGACAGGTGGTTAGTGCAGAGGCTGAATGGCAAGCTTGTTTTTTAAAGTTTTAAAGTATTGATTTGAACGCTTGCTGCAGAAAACTGCATGTGACCAGGCATATAAACAGGCAGTATGCAAGCAGACATGTTCACCCAAGAGCTGCTACAAGCTGATGTCTGAAGCCTCAAATATAAAAGCCATAACTGTTCTACAAATGTAAAAATTGTGTCTACAAAAGAAGAACTTAAACAAAAAGAGTGACTAATATCCATGCCGTTGATCTCTGTGTTGATGTATATACAGTTAACCTCTGACCTTGTAAAGACGCAGAATAACCTTGATGCTTTCATGAAGGAAGCGTGTCTGTCGGAGCAGGCTTCCGCCATACAGAGCCACCAGCTCCTCGTTGAAGTCAATAGTGAAGACGTTCAGATGTATCCCACCTTCCATGTTCTCTGCCTTTCTTAATGCCACAGAACCCAAAGAACGACCTGAAAGATCAGAACAACCTAAGCGAGGTGTGTGTGTGTGCGTGTAAAACGTTTTAATTAGTACATAAAGATGGGGTCAGTTGATGACACATTGCTTTATTCTGATGAAGTAAACCACACTTTGTGTAATATATTGTGTAATTCAACACTGTGTAATCGAGCATACTATCTATATAGTCAGAAGTACGTGTTCGATCATGTCAAGGGATAGAAAACAAATAATGTAACAACTAATTATGAGCCACGTTGACATTTTAACACCAAAGGGAAGGTGAAAATGAGTCTCATATAAGTCTCGATCTGAGTGTCTGAATGTTTAGCCCCGTACTGAGTGTTTAACCCAGATTGATATGTGCTGTATATAAATAAGCCTTACCTTGCTTATAGCTGCCTGCGTTGCCAGGTAAGAAGAGCACGGGGGCGCCAGTGAGTTTAAGCCCCCGTGTCTCCTGAGCGTACACGCCTTCACCATAGAGGTAGAGCCCATATGCTGGGTACTGACGCGCCACATGCCGGGGGAGTTGCACACGCTGCCCACACACACACACACACACACACACGCACACGCACGCCAACAGTTATTACCAGGTCTTTACGTGTGTTAGACAGGTAGATTAGAGATCACATACACAGCTACAACAGGTACGTGTGTTAGACAGGTAGATTAGAGATCACATACACAGCTACAACAGGTACGTGTGTTAGACAGGTAGATTAGAGATCACATACACAGCTACAACAGGTACGTGTGTTAGACAGGTAGATTAGAGATCACATACACAGCTACAACAGGTACGTGTGTTAGACAGGTAGATTAGAGACACAGCTACAACAGGTACGTCACATACACAGCTACAACAGGTACGTGTGTTAGACAGGTAGATTAGAGATCACATACACAGCTACAACAGGTACGTGTGTTAGACAGGTAGATTAGAGATCACATACACAGCTACAGGTATCTACTGTGTTATGTAGATTAGAGATAAGATACACAGCGTTACTACAACACGTACGTTAGCTGGCTGGCTAATCAAAATGTCCTAAAACGAAAATTTGACGAAAATGAAACTTGCCGATTTAGTTCACTAACGTAGTGAAGACGTAAAGACGTAAAAGCTCACTGCGTGAAGGCGGCGTGTGAATAAAGCAACCGGTAACGTTAAAGCCACCGGTAAGGTTCGCGACACTCACTCGGTACTCGGGGTACTCGAACATGTAGGTCATGCCACAGCGGTTCTCCTCGGAGCCGAGCAGCAGCTCTCGCAGCCCTAGCAACAGAACCCCGAGAGCGCCGCTGTAAAACGCGTAAACGATCGGCCTCATCTTCCCAGGTCGCTGCTCTCGGTGCTCGGGGATCTCTCGCTTTCCCCGTTCAAAACTACCATCGCCGGTTTGGACCTGCGGGGGTCGCGGACAGCCCGGGGAGTGACGTCACCGCGACGGCGGCTCGCGAGGAAAAATGCGCGGAGTGGGACTGTGCGCGAGATCGCGGACTGGAATATGCACACTCTGATAAACTAGCAAACTGCTTGCTGGAAGCGTCAACAAAACGGCGTTGGCAAGCATCCTTTTAATTCTGAGAATTACATTTCTGATAAAGTGATGAGGAAATATCACTTTATTAAAGTGTTTTTGTTGTTTTTTGATCAAGACTCAAACTAACAATCTGAAAAAGGAAATAGGTAAGGGGGAAACGGGGCGAGGGTAACTACGATACACACACCATGAAGATGTTGCACACATTTCTACAGATTAATAAACTACAGACACTAGACTAAAATATTATTTTACTATTTACAACATTCAGTTTTTAACTAAATTACAGCCCCAGAGAGGTTCATGACATTGTCCCTTCCTGCAGTACAGGTTGTAAAGCCACACTTGCATCCCTGGAACCTGTCCTTGGCAGAGTGAGTCGTATGCTCACGTTTGGTGAGCACTGGTGTCACCTTGGAGATTTCAGTCGTGCTGGTGCACAGCATGAAGGTGGAGGATCCCCTGGGCGTAGCTGCTCCATGCCTTCCGTCCTCCTCTGGCACTGGACAGCTGAAGCTCTGTGGACATCCTGGGCTGGTGGCTCCACACCAGAAGAGCTGGAATGAATCTGGTTGACTCCATCCCAGGACCAGGCCTGGGTAATAGTACCAGTCGAACTCGTGTTTCACGGTGGCAATGGTGAACCAAGTGGCGAGAGTCTAGTAAATACGCTCCACAAGCCTCATGAGGCAGAATCTGGGTCCTTCGGACGTCCAGCCAGATGCAGACCTCAGCCACGACCCCTGACTCAGCACCCCAAACTGACAATGAACTCCTCAACTAACCACTGTGGCTGTGGTCCGGATCAGCTTTGCAGTATTTTTCTAGTATCTCTTCTGTCGGTCGCACCAACATGGCGCAGTCATTGTCCGAAGCATCGCTGAAGCGCCATCGTTAATGTCTGGTGTCACAGCTGCAGACATAGTACTTCTCCCTCCAGCACCATCACCATGGCGTGGCTGTGCTTGGTGGCCATTTGTGGCTGGGTGGAGTATCACATACCTCACTGGGTGGAGTATCACATACCTCACATAACTTCACAGTATCGTACCATACATACATATTGTCAAACATTCTTTTTAGTTCCTTTATCTGGTCTCAACTTGACAAATTATTACATGTAATACAAAATTATAATTATACAGTTTATTATTTATTGGTTACATAGTTGTTGGGTCACCGCCAAGATGTTGACTCACATGGTCCCAATGGTGCAGCAGAGACTGGGACACTTCAACTGAACCACACCCTCATAATTACAAAATAAACAAAACAACAATACACATTCAATGTCACAACACAATGTCATGTTTCAGTTTCAAAGCCTGTATTCGGTCCATCTAATGACCTTTGTCATGAAGTCGTTAAAGGCTTATTGGCATATCTTACTGTATAATTTCTGTATAGAGGAATTCAGATCTGCTTGGATTCATTTAGCACCATTTCATCCTCTAGCTACACACTGAGACCCTCCCGCCCCAAATGTGATTTTTGGGAAACACAAATTTAACCCTACCAGATAATTCTTATGGACCATTACCTCAATTTTCAGAGCACTGAACCTCAAATTTGAAAAACTTGGTATCATAAAGAAATGAGGCAACATTACTAAATGTACAGAAGAGAAGGTTTAACTGTCCAAACTAAAAGGTGCAATGAACGTCTTGTAATCTGTACATTTCTAAATCTATAATTCAATGAGTTACTAATCTGGCAGCTGTGGATCCATTTAAATTAGTACTAAAATACATGTGGATTTTATATAATTGCTCATTTGCCTTATAATGTCCATAATTGCTCAGAATCTGTACAGTACAATTAAAGCCTTACCAGTGTAAATTTAGTAGAACCCATAAAATACGGGTTTACAGATTTTTAAGCGTTTTAATCAAGCAACTTCGAGTGTTCTATTCTTGTGATGGTCCAGTCTGGTGTTGCTCCCTCGGTAAACTCCCTCTGGAACCTGCAGAGACAAAACATAAACTGCACTGAAATTAATATTACATTAAAACCTATAAAAAAATTCTAAACCTGTTTTGTCCACCATTAATTTATAGGTTATGAATACAGAGCCCCATAATCCCACCAGACAGTTAATAATTATTTAAATATAACACAAAATAAATTCATAAATACTTCCTTCAATAACTGTTGATTCTGGACAACTGTTTAGTATTTCTAATAGGGAATTAACTGACAGGCATGTTTCCTGCAGAAATGAAAGCAAGACTCTGTTACCAGTTTTGAGCAGTACTCACTCATAGTTGGCAGTGAGGAGTCTCTTGCTCATCCGTTGTCCCTCCATAGTGTCCTCTGGCAGTTGGGTACTGGTTACATACCAGAAGCGCATTAAAATACTGACGAATTTCCTCCCTGATAGTAGCACAGAAGGACAGTAAGTTGTCCATTTATGCAGGACATAAATGTGCTACAGTTCACTGTTCCAGGCTTGTTCAGATTTCTGAGTACATTGCAGAGCACATGTACATGGCAATGAGGTGCAGTATTCTTCATCCTGCTTCTGCTAGAGTCAGAGCACAAGATCTGTTGTATAGCACCTCTGGAACTGAGAGGGTAATGGGTCATCTTGCTCAAAGGCCCAACATTGAGAACTGGGATTCAAACACACAGCCTTCTGATTAATAGCCCATTGAAAATCCTACTCGCTAGGTCTGGAACTTACTATTATTATTACACTATTATATTCTTGTGGTTTCCCTATGAGCCTTGTGCAGAAGTGTAGCTACTGAACCAATCTAACATCATGTTTTAATAACTTTCTTGAAAAGGGGTGTACTGTATAAGAAACAGTTACATGATTACAACCATTACATGCTTACAACCGTCATAATTCGTTCAAATGAAGACTATTTCACATCAATATATGTTGCATCGTTGATAAATTCTTCTCTCACCATTGTCGTCATAGTAGATGCCTACATCTCCTGGTTTTGTGTACACTATCTCATCTGGATCAGCGGAAAGTGCCCTCTTCAAAGGAAGATTACCAAATTTCTCCTCCAGTTTACCAATTAGCTACGGAGGAGAGTCAGTATGATTACACAAATCAAAAACACATCAATGATATTTTTTTTACAAGGTGCACGTTCTTACATCTTTAGCAACCAGTCCATCAAGTGCTTCAAACTGACACTGGGACAGAAGTTGTGAAACATGTGAGAAAGCCTGTTTAAAACACACACACATTCAGTAAATACACATTGGCGCTTTAAGAATCCTTTCATTCAATAAAGAGTTGCATTTCTTTTGACTCTCATTTAATCGTGTGATTTGCCCACTGTCGCTTCAAAATATCAGTGGCATTCAAACGGACCGACCCGACTCTCACCTGTTTCGCTCCGTCGGTGAACTCTTCGATACTGAATTCTTTGTCAAAGTAAGTCCGAATCAGAAAGTAGTATATTCGGTTCCGTAACCAAATCAAGGGGGTTGGAATGTCAAATACAACAAAATTGTGATGCTTGTGTCCCTCGCGGTCTGAACTATAATATCTGACACTGGAAACAACAGTCGGTGCCGGTCCTCTGGTAATGGGCCTAATGAACAGAACTCTGTCAAATCTGAAATAAGGCGAGAAAACAGCTAGCGGCCTCCTACAGCTCCACCTGAGCAACGGCAGCGCCATCTTCCCTCTCCTACGCCGGGCTGTCCGTCTGTCAGCAAAGTCCAGCTATCAAAGTTCCTACCACTTCCAAACGTTCGTGAAATACAGTTGTTTTGATCAATTAAACCACAGTTGTATTTGTATGCATCATGTAGATATATATATATAATTGTAGATGGAAAACATATAGAAGAAAAATATATATTCAAATATATAAATATGTTTCCGGGGAAGATATATTACAAACACCAAAATTCACAATGCATGTTCAAGCGTAAACATGCTTCAAAAGCACTAACGGAGGTGTTTATCAGCATTAACATCAACAAAGGTGGAAATCATCGATATTTATATGGAATGTCAGGAAAAAGTTCAAGTCCCAGTATTCGTATCTGTGGACAAGGACCTTTTCGCAAGGGAGATCTGTCCTTTGGTAGGGATTCGCTGCTATCGTAATTTATCTTCTAAACGCTAAACTAACTGACTTAAAACTTTGCGTAGTTTTCCTGCCTTAACATAATTTCTCTTGTGTATCTCTTTTACAGAGAAAACCAGCGGTACTGAAAGGTGTACCGTTAGGGCCATGCCTAGAAAAATGGACTGTGGATTACCTGGCAGAAAAGGGGGGCGACCGTGAGATTAAAGTCCATGTGTCGGCTGTGCCTCAAATGAGCTTCCTGCATAAGAATTTTGTCTACAGGTATGTTAAGTAAATATTATGTAACATGCAAAACTTAGCCAATATTCATGTAATTTAACCTTTTTTTCAGGACTTTACCGTTTGATAAGTTCGTACAGAGGGCTGCTGAAGACGAGCACGTAAACTTTTTTATTAATAAGGTTAGTCACCTTTACTTATGAGACTTGAAGGGGGGGGGGTAATCTACTGAGTAAAGAATTCATGTATACTTTAGATTGAAGGCAAAGAATGACGCCTTGTACACTTGGGTACTTCTTCATAGTCTGTAGTCCATTACATAGTAATACAACTAGGCTACATATTAATCTCTAGGGTTTCTATTCTGTTTTTAAGCTACAACTAGTTTATAGAAACTTCTGTAAAATTACATGCATCCTTAAGGAAAAACACAAGTTTGAGGTTATTTATGTAAAATGATTACTCAGTCCCAATTGGTACTTTGACAGAATGAGAGTTACTACTTGCGATCCCTTGGAGAAGATGCCCGTAAGGTAATGCTGACTTAACTTGGGTATTATGGACAAAAGTTGTATATAATTTCTCCTGTGAACACTTCTCAAAGTACTAATAAACTAGTAGGTGTATTTAATAGATAACATATAACATGTAATGTTTTGAGAAAGTCATTTTGCTTGACTCCATGAATGTGTTCCTAGATGCTGTAGAGATGTTATGACTATGTGCTATTCTTAAATGACTTTAAGCATCATCATTGTTTGTAAATGCATTATTTCTGCCTTTGTAACCAAGGAGCCTGCTGACCTGAGGAAGCAGTTTCCTGCACTGGCGCACGACTTCCACATACCTTCGTTCTTCGAGCCTGAGCAGTTTTTCTCCAGTGTGTTCCGAATCAGCTCGCCGGGGATACAGCTGTGGACACACTATGATGTGGGTGGAGCAGCCTTCTCATTAGCAGCCTCTTGGTTAGCATCCTGCTGCTCATCACAGCATTTTGTGTGGTGGACTTTGGTGAAATTTGAGGCAATGCTAGAAATGTCTGGCTGAATCGTGAATTTCAGGATAACAAACTGTAAACAAAAATTGCAAATAGCTGCTCAAAAGACCGCTGGTTCCTCACAGTTGTGACATGTGTATGTCGTTTGCACTTGGTTAATGGTCATTTGTTTGTTTGTTTTACTGAGCTATGTTTCACCTTAAAATAAACAATAAAACTAAAAAAATCTATAGCCTATAAAAAAATCAGTGTCCTATGTTTCAAGATTTGATTAAAATATATTTATTAGGCCTATTACCAAAGTACCCTGTGTTTTGTTTCTGGACCAGGTGATGGACAACCTCTTGGCTCAGGTGACTGGGACAAAGCGTGTTGTCCTCTACAGCCCCCAAGATGCATTGCATCTGTACCTGAGAGGTAAGCATCATGCCTGTGTTTCAAGTTCTTTAGTACGCTGCAAATTTACGTGCTGTCCAGAGGACAAATGACACAGTAATTTAGCAGTACAGTTAAAATGCACCAGTGAACTGTTCTGTTTAGCTTCAAGGGGCTTTTACTCTGTTTAATCAGGTGATAAATCTGAAGTTTTGGACATTGACTATCCAGACTTGGAGCAGTTCCCTGAGTTTGTGAAAGCATGTCGCTATGAATGTGTTCTAGAACCAGGGGACCTACTGTACATCCCAGGTAAGCTGTTCTTGAGTGGACACACTTGGCGTCTTCAGCAGCTTGATATTCAGTATATGCAGTGAGGATATATCATATATATATTATATATATATATTATATATTATATATATATATTATATATATAGGATATATCGTCTCTACCAATATTACTGGAATGTGTAATATACAGGATAACAGGATTAACACAAATTAGGTCTGTTTGTGAACATCCATTTTCTGTAGTGTGTTCTAACATAATTGTAAATATAATATACATATGTAATATATAATCACACAGTAATGTTTTGTTCATATCGTGCACCGAATCTTTCTCAATAGATTCAGGCTCCTCATCCATTTTCAGTGTTGCTCATCAATGATGTTGCTGCAGTAATGCATGTTGTGTGTCTGTGGTACAGCACATTGCCACGTTCCGCTTGCACCCGTCCCCATTGAGCAGGGAAAGGACGGGCTGGGCGCTGCGTCTGGGAAGCTGCAGGTCTCGGCAGCATGTGTGAAGCCTTATGTGATGCTCCATGTTCCACAGCGCTGTGGTTTCACAACACCACAGCTCTTCAGTTCGGCGTCGGCGTCAACGTGTTCTGGCGTCACCTGCCCACCCACAGCTACGATGCCAAGGACCCCTACGGCAACAAGGACCCGCTGGCCGCCGCGCGGGCGCTGCAGACGCTGGAGCGGGCGCTGAGCATGCTGGACGAGCTGCCGCGCGAGTACCGCGACTTCTACGCCCGCCGGATGGTGCAGCGTGTGCAGAGCCGAGCGTACGTCTCCTGACGGCCGAACCTTCAGGGTGCTGTTCACAGCCCTGCGCTGCTTCACAGCCCTGCGCTGCTTCATCTACCCACTTAAGTTTGAAGTTTGTGCCTTCAGCTACTGCATGAATCTTCTGTCCCTGTTGAGTTGCTATTGCCAAGCACAGTTAAACACTCTCAGTGATTCGCTGGAAAACTGTGTGCGAAGGTGAGAAATCTAGAATCTGTGTAGATTAATGGTGCTCCAGGACTGAGAACATCTCATGGATTACCAGGATGAGATATTTTCATCAAAATTACTGAACATGTTTTAACCCTTCATAAATAAGCAATAAGTAAATATGTAGACTTTAAAAAAATAAAAAAGTTTCTAAATAATGGTTGATGTTTACTTTATACCGGAGGAGCCATAGAAACCTTGAAGAATGTCTTCGGTGTGTTCTTGTCGGGATGTGAAGATTGCCATACGCACTACTAGAGCAAGTAAATTACAAGTTTAGAAATGGACAAAGAAATGTAGCCAACAATATTGGCTATTGTACTGTGTAGTACAGGATGTCAGTCAAACCAATGAGTGAGGCTTTGAAATGCAAATGATCTAATATCACCACAAGATGGCAGCATGTTTGGGTTTGAGGAGAAAAGCTCTTACCTTTTAGTACCATGAGGGGGTAGTACACTATTTAGCTCTGAGTAAGAATGTTTGTTGCCAAGGAGACCATGTAAGGGGCCCTAAAGGGGGAGTCTGAGTGAAAGGGAGGTGAGATGGAACCGAGGGGAAAGAAGAGTGAAGCATTATGTTAGAACGAGAGAGTCATACACACAGATGAAGAAAGAAACGACATAATCGCCAGTCAACATACAATGGACAGAATATTTCTCCTATGGTGAGTTATACCCCATTACAATCAGAACCTCAGGCGTATTTTTCTCAGGCGTCTCTGATTTCCTTTGCACATTATTCAGCCTCGTAAAAGACTTGTAACCTTTGCTCTCTTTCACCCACATTACCTTAATCATGTAAACTGAGCGGACGAGTCCTTCTGGAGTGGTGGACCGTTTGTCTTGTATTAGGCCGCCTTGATTTTTTGTAAAATCTAATTTCTCTACAGTGAATTTTAGTCACAGTGGATTTGACTGAGAAACATCATGGAAAAAGTGACTCACTGAATCACAAAGACTGGCAGTTTAGATTAGAGTCGAATGTAACAGACAGGATGCATAAGGACAGAAGACAGCTGGATGGTGTGTGTGTGTGTGTGCGTGTCAGGGAGGTGCTGGTGCAGTCTTATGATGTCAGTGGAATGTTGTCTACACTCTCCTGTTTTTACTAGCATGTCTGAATATTCCAGTCCGCCAACCCTTTGATCCTGTTTCCTTATTACTTATGCTTGGATTCCTCAGCTTTTCTGACAGTGCTGCGCTGTCCATATATGGGCAGTGATACAGGGTTTGCTGTTTTGGCCATGCGGTCTAGCATATTTATTCTGAAATGGACCTGTGGGTGATTTAGAATATGACATTTAGGATACGTTATTACAGCAGTCACAGCTAGCTACCCACAGATCATACCATCTCCTTGTTGTCTGCCTCAGATAAAAGGCTTTTTTTCCATTTGCTGATTGTTTTCCAAGGTATGACCAAGAGCCTTTGATCTCAGAACAAGCTCACGCTCACTAAGTTGCTCATGACTGATTTAGCCTCATGCATCTTCAGCATTTACAGCTCGTGGTAGTGAATCAGCTTATTGTTCTGCTGCAAGATAAAGCACCATTCACTTGCTAATTATGGGTCTGGACCAGGTTTCCTGTAAAGCTGCTTTGACAATTTCTATTGCAAACAAGATTTAAGTTACTTGAACAGGATCTTGATTGAACAAATTCTGTTTATCCACTACTGTTGTTTTCAGTGGTCTGTTGTTAGCCATCACTAACTTCTGCTTTTTAATAATGTACCAATGAGTTTTGTCACACCAAATGTTTTGGCTATGACTGATTTGTGCTGGTTCATAAGCTGCATGATGTCTCTATCTGTGGCTGTTCTTTAGGCCTTGTGTGGAGAGCCAGTATCTCCACATGCTGCCACAGCACCCAGACCCACCTCTGCCTGTGTGTGGCAGAAATAAGACCTCATGGAGAGCACTTTATATACAACCTGACCAGCAAAATGTATGAATATCACTCTGGACAGTTTGTGTCTACTTCTGATTTGTGTTCATATGCCATTTTGCTTAGAAGTCAAGTGCAAGGAATTTCCTTTTTGTACAGTTGTTTTACAGTATTTTTATTGTTTCTGTGTTTTCATTTATTGAGACTAACTGCAGCCATCCCAATGTAAAGTGTCCTTAAAGGCATGTGTGCTGTTCAGACGCTGCTTGGACCATATGACTCATTTAGAGTCTGGAAATAAAAATCTGGCCAAGTAAATAAAGCCAAGAGGAAGAGGTTTCATTTGCTAGTGGGTTTGGGAGAATCTCAGGGGTGTTGCACAATGTTTCTGTGCTGCTGCACATTCATGAAAGCTGTTGAAATCTAGCAAGGAAATAACCGTTATGTCTTCTGTCCCAGCAGATGTGTGGTGTCCAAAACAGGATGTAGGCTGGCATGGATATGAAAATGCAGCCGTCTTGCATACGGCCAATCCTTTGTGTCCTCCTTCCCTTCCATTTTGTGGGCGTGGCCGCCCACTCTGACATCCAGCCCAACCACACCCTGATGTTCGACAGCGTCGTCCATGGCAACAGCTTGCGCAACTGCAGCTGTGCAGTTGCCGTTCACAGTTGTGACGAGTCTCTGGCCAACCTGCTGTGCAGCTGTGGCACGGTCCCACGCTCATCACTGCCCCCTGGTGGCCTGCGCTGGAATGATGTTCCCACAGCTGGTGTGCTGACAGTGTGGGTACGTGAGCCCTGGGTGTTGAGGGAGCTCCTCAACGGCAGCCAAGTTCCAGAGCTCCGGCTGTCTCTGTGTGCGGCTGCCCCCCTCGGCGACCCTGCACAGTACCTCACCCTAGTGGGTTTGAGGAGGCTGCAGGTGTCCACCTCAGCCAAGGGGGCACCGCACAGCGACCAAGCACTGAGCATCAGGGTACCAGGGCAGGATGGAGGCCTCAGCATCACCTTCCTAGACGTTTGGTCGCTGAACGGGGTCCTGCACCTAAAAGCCTACAGTGTGATGGGGCCTCCAGTCCTTGCGTTAACTCAGCACTTCCCCTACCTGAGTCTCTCTGGAGCTGATGAGAGGAACCGTGACCCTGACTACATCCACAAGCCATCCATCCTGACCTTTATTTACTAAGCTGGGCTGCAGCTCCAAGACAGGAAAACATCAAATATTGTTGCTAGAGACTTTACTAAAGTAAATGGACAGTTTCTAATGTTCCTTATGAATATACCTGCTTCAACTTTAACATTCTCTAAGGAAAAAGATTTATTTGACTAATTCAAGTGGGGCTGAGGACTTTGGCGTGTTACAGAGTTAGAGTTTAAACCACCTCTGAACTTTGAACTAAACAGCATCGGTTTACATTTATTTAAACTAGATGTACAAACTCTGTTGGGCAGCAGGTGTAGGATATTTTATAAAGTATTTCTGCCTAAGTAATTTTCATAACAAAATTTGTTTTACAAATGCTGTAAAGGTTATGAGAACTAACTGCTTGTCTGTACTGCAAAATGAAGCAAGGTCTAAATACGTCACCTGTCCTGCTCTACGTCACCTGTCCTGCTCTAAGACTGAAATATCATTACACAGTGTGTTGCCTCAGGAATCAGTGACTGGCACAGTTATTAAAAAGCTTCAGGTTGATTTTGGTATATAATCACTTATAAGTCCATATATACACATAAAGGAAAATGTCTCATTCAATGTAAGCTTAGGATAAAGAATGTCCTCAAAGTTAACTGGCCTTGCAAAGTGAGTTTTATCAGTCCTGGGAGATTCAGTATTATGTTCTACTGCAATGCCTCTGGGTGCAAATGCCAAATGCATTTTCTGTATCGAAAGCTGAAGGTTGTACAAAAAATAAACATTTGTATTAATAATTTTGACAAAGCCTTTTAAATTTGTAAACTATATGCAGAATTACTAAAATAAAGCTTCTCCATGGGCTTAGAAGCCAGACAGGTGTCAGGCTACAGACAGGCTACAGAGTCCGCTGCTGCTCTGGAAGTAGTGTCGCCACTCCAGAACCCTCAGATGGGGATCCCAAAGTCTGTGATGGACTCATTGCCCAATGCAAACTTTGCTGAGCGGGCCAAGCTGGTCTTTGTCATCTGGAGGCTCAGTTGTGGATTCTGGTGCAGCTGGCAACCTGATGGACTGGAGTGTCACTGAGATACTGGACAGCACTAGACAGCACTGGACAGCACTGGACAGCACTAGACAGCAGGCCTGTGGGATCAGGGCTCACACACGTCACTCCCCGTATCCACGTAGCCATTAATACAAATTTATAAAATGTGTGGTTGATTTCCATTTTCATGGTTATGTACATTTTGTTTTTTTGGAAATTAAAATTCAGCTTAGTACTTCATCTTAAAGGAATTGTCATTGTACTTTGGCTAACTTACAAGAACATGTAGCAATGCATTGATAAAGACTTAAGCAGCTTTAAGATATTGTGCTTTCTGATCTTTATTTATTTACTTATTTATTTCTAAAATGTGGATATCTGCTGAACACAAGTCTTGCACCTGCTTGTATATAAGTATATTGTATATTGTTTTGTATTTAGCTTCCTACTTAATCGTACATACAAAAAAAGTGGAGAAAAGTGATTGCTGTTGATATATTATTAAATATATTTATCTGCCTTTATTTCAGCAGTGTAAAATTGAAGCCATTCAGTTTACAAGTATATTGCCGTTGCCATGAATAGCTCTTTTTACAACACATGCTGTCACAACGCAGTTTACAACCGCATGGGTCCAGATCCCTACAGTGGCGAGGAAAAACTTCCTAGGCGGAGATTGGGAAGAAACTAAGGACTAAAAAAGCGGACCCATCCTCCATTGGACGGCCCAGCTAGTAAAAGTCCATATTCATAGTTATGTTTCTAGGCCGAACAGTCCCTCTAAAACACAGTTCAATGTACCGTTTATGGATGTTTGAGAGTTGTTGTGATGTTTGAGAGCTCTGTGTGTTCTACATATGACATTGTCTTAAAACATTTTTGAGGAAATTAACGTTGGCAAACCAATAAGCGGACATTGAGGGATAAATGACTATATGAGTATCGGATTATACTTTAGTTGCTCATCACTCACTGGTAGTGGCGTATGGGAACGGAAAGTAACGTGTTTTCCCCGCGGGACGCATTTACCAGCGCTGGGTTTGGCGTGCACGGCGCCTTTAAGCTGCTTTCGATACGCTTGGAGCACGTGACTATCACGAAAGATTTCCGAGAAGCGACAGTACTTTGAGAAACGGGAGGCTGGTCGTAGTATCTCCTCTCTCGGTTGTTTACTATATACCGATCATTTGGTTATTTGTCCATTACCCACAGTTGGTTCTGTTTTTACAACATACCTCAATCGATAGCTCGGAGAGGAAATCATGTCCTGTGAGTATGATGTTAGCTACGTTACCATTTGCATACGAATTCACCAAAGACAAGTGACTTTGTGTACATAATCGTCGAATGTATCAGTGTATTTAATGCATATGTGGTTTCTAGGTCGTGGAGTTTATATTTGATTCCGCTTAAACACAAGTGTTATATGTGACCTGTCCAGCAGATGTTAAAGATATGGCATTAAAGAGATCAAACCCTACAGGTAAAAACAAGGTGTGACAGTATAAGAACGACTGTGCTAGAGTTAGATATTAACGACAGGTACATATTACTGTGAGCTGATTATCTTAAAACCTTGTAGCCTTACGGGTAAGTTCGTTACGGGAACCTGCCATACAGCCTAAAATAACAAAATGTAGATAAACAACAAGAGAATTTATACATGTGTTGTTTAACAGTAGTTCTATTACTGTTTTTTTGGATGGTCTGTTGCTTTCATTTGAACGTGTTTTTCAATATCACCTGGGGTTTATTTAGGGTTTATTGTTCTTATTTTGCTTGACCACCCTCTTGCATAGAGAGTAACCTACCGGTATATGTCTGCTGTTCCCATGCTGATGGAGGCATAATTGTGGTTTTGTGTAGTGTAGGTTACCCTAATCCTTTGGTGTTGGGATTTCATTATTACATTATTTCACTTCTATTGCAGATGTGTGATGTGTAGCCATACAGAAAATATGTTATAATATCAGCCAGCATCAACTTAGAGGAGACCTGGGGCTGTTATAAAATCTATATCTATAAAATCTACAGTAACCCTTTACTACAGAACACACAGAAATAATGATATTGGTAGAAAGAAAGAAAACAAACAGAACACATAGACAAATGGACACAAGCGAGTAGAATATTAACACACTTAATACACTAATGCTGCTGTATATTTTACATTATGTAGCACTACAAACAATTATGTGATATTTAACAATTTCTAAAATATATGTATATTTGCAAAACCATAAAAAACTTGACTTGTTATAAATTCTTGCTGTATGACAGCATCAGCAGGAAGCCAGACATGTTTTCTTGTTTTTATTCATTTTGCAGGGACAGCGTGCTATTGCGGGTCTAACTTACAGTTAACATGAAGATACTCTTTCTTTTACTTATTTATTCTATTATTGACTCACAAGGTATGTATTTAATTTTACTTTATTTATGCTACTAATTTTGCTTACATCAATATTTGTAGCATTTGGTAGACACTGTTATCCATGGTGAATTGCGCATATTTCAGTATGACTGTACGTATGAAGCCATGACCTCAGTGTTGTCACCACCCTGCTCTGCCAATTTTTCATGCTGTTAACAGTAATTTCAGTTGCTTCACCAAACTCAGTCATTAGATGAAGCACAAACTTCCAAACTGTAATATAGTTTGAAAATCAAAAATTCAATGTGTTTTTTTAGTAGTTATAGCACCTTAATGACTGTAACCAAACACGTTTTGTATGCAAACACAAATAAAGTGCTTTGAATAAATTTGAGGAAATATTCTGAATTATCAGAACCAACATTGAATTGGTGTATGTTCTTGGTTTCCTCAAATGAATGTTTTTTTAAGTTGCTGAGACTATTGGAGAACCTCTTATTTCTTTTTCCTCAGACAGTTTTTACTTCCCAGCTCCCTATAATGCAACACTGGTGTCCAACAACTTCCAACACATCTTGCGCTGGAGTCCAGGAAGAGACACACCACCACAGATGACCTACAGTGTCAAACGATGGTTAGTATTCACAGTCCATCAGACAAATGGTATTAAATGGAATAACTTAACACATTAACTCCACTCTAAAAATATCCATATAACAATATACAGTGCTGCTTGAACTGTCCTTCAGTAGTTTAGATGTTTCTGTTGTTTTACCATGATTCTCTTATTGTATCATCACCAGTTTTTGTATATGAAATGTCAGGTTTATGTTCAATTCCATTTACTTGTTTTGAGGGAAATGTGTGATTTGCCAGCAGTCAACAACATAGAATTGTAACGTATATACGACGAGTCAGATGCTTGCAAATAATCACGGGAGTTTTATTGACAGAGTCAAATTCAGAATTCTTGATGTCAGGGTCCTAAACTCAGCCACAGGGAAGTAGATACAGGGGTAATCATGCAGGTGGTTCCGAGAGTCACAAAGCCCAAACACTGACCGAGGGTTTAAATAAGACACCTTACAGGTGGGAGTAAACAATATTCAGGAGATGATGATCTAGGAAGATCACAATTGGGTAGCGTATCGCTCGATGCATTCTGGGTATTGGAGTCCTGAATGGAGGGCATGACAGGACTATGAAACATGGAAGGTCTGCTTTACAAATTGTGATTTGGATGTTAATTTCATAAGATTAAAAAAAAAAAAACTAGAAAACAATGACCATGTTTGGATGGTTCACAAACCTCCAAGCAGCACTGTATATGTGGTTGATGTATTTTGATTGCAGTTGAAGTATGACATTTCAACAAAGCTGTGGGCCTTCTGAAAAATATGATTTACATCCATCATCACTGAAAGGATGGAGGGAGATCATTTAGAAATCTGCTCTTCTCTCTCTCTTTTGCCTCTCTCTGTCTACTTGCAAACACATAAAAACACATGGTTATGTTTTGGATTGTTATATACTGTTTTATTTTAAGGTCTATCTCTGTTTACTAAAACTAATTATGAAACTAGGAAGAACGGTCGTGAAAAATGGATTGCAAAGGGGTTCCGTCCCAGAAACCACGCCATCGATGTGTCCAGATACATGAATGACATTTACGAATTCTACAACTTCCAGCTGTGGGCATTATTGGGCAACAGATCATCTGTGGTCAACGTCACACCATCTGACTTTTGTCCTTATGAAATGAGTAAGTTGCACTGGCTTTTCTTCACTGCAGATGCGGGTGAGTTCCGGAAACAATATTTGTGTACCCTCTTTTGCATCCTAAGGAAAGGAATGTTTTTACATTTGGCCTGAGTTCTTAGGATCTCACTAGTTAAGATTACCGTGGTATTAGTATAAAGACCTTATTTTACTCTACATTAAATTATTGCGGCAATTACCAAAATACCAGAAATGTAAACAATACTATAACATTGTACATAGTTGTCAACTCAACTGATATTCAGTATAACTGGACACTCATGTAATATTGCTTAAATATTATGGCTAAAATATAATATAACTATTACTCCCTCAGATAGCAGCTAATGCTACAGGCTAAACGCTATTGTTAGCAGATGATCCTAGATCACATATATAGATCAGTAACTGGGCTGTATCACCACAGCACCACATATATAGATCAGTAACTGGGCCGGTCAGAGATCGTCAGGGGGCTCGCGGGCCATATAATACCCAGGTCTGCATTAATTCAATTTTTCAATTCAATTTTATTTATATAGCGCTTTTTACAACACATGTTGTCACAAAGCAGCTTTACAAATTGCGTGGGTCCAGATCCCTAATGAGCAAGCCAAAGGCGACAGTGGCAAGGAAAAACTCCCTAAGATGGCAGGAATTTAGGAAGAAACCTTGGGAGGACCAAGACTCAAAAGGGAACCCATCCTCCATTGGGCGGCCCGCTAGCAATGTCCACATTCACAGTTCATGTATAGTCCAGATATAATCCTGTAGTTATGATTCTACTTCCAGGCCGAGTAGTCACAGTCCCTTCAGAGTAGATGAGCCTCAGGTGGGGTTGGCATCAGTGCGTCCCTCTTGCGATAATGGCACATCCACTGGCAAGCCAGACTATCTCCTAGATGCTTGTATGGGGTGGGTAACGGGAAAGGCTCGTCTTTCCTTGTCCCGGTATTTCTCGGGCAGCCATTGGGAAGAAGAGGGGCAATTAGTTCTATATGGAATATGTTAGACAAAGTAAATGTAAACATTTCTGGAGTGTGGCAGCGACTCCGGCAATTAAATTATTACAGCCTAGCTAAAGGGCAGAACCAGAAGGTAACACAGACTTGGGAGCATCCTGAGACACTGGCATCCATCCACTACACCGTCGACAAACTTGAGTGACCGCGTGCAGTGATAGGATGACAGCACCAGCGCCCCAGTTTGCCATAAAAACCCTTTGCCCATGAACCCCTGGATCTGTTACCTTATGTAAAGGGGCACATTAATTACCAAATGCTAGATCAAACAAGTAAGTTTTCAACCTAGACTTAAAGATTGAGACTGTGCCAGAGTCCCGGACATATTCTGGAAGACTATTCCATAGTTGGGGGGCCTTATAAGAAAAGGCTCTTCCCCCTGCTGTTACTTTATTAATTGATGGAACTAATAAGAGGCCAGCACCTTGGGATCGTAGTGGTCGCGGGGGTTCATAATAAGAGATAAGCTCTTGGAGGTAGTCAGGAGCAAGTCCATACAGTGCTTTATAAGTCAATAGAATAATTTTAAAATCAATACGGAATTTTACTGGGAGCCAGTGCAGGGCCGATAAGACTGGGCTGATATGTTCAAATTTCCTAGTTCTAGTTAGAACTCTGGCTGCGGCATTTTGAACTATATTCCTATTATATTATTATTATTATTATTATTATTATTTTGAATTATATTCCTATTTGAGCATCCTGACAGTAACGAGTTACAATAATCTAATCTGGAGCTAACAAAGGCGTGTACTAGTTTTTCTGCATCATGCTGGGATAATGCATTTCTTAACTTGGCAATGTTACGGAGATGTAGAAAAGCTATCCTGGTAGTATTATCTATGTATTTATCAAATGATAGGTCAGAGTTGAATAAGATGCCGAGATTTTTGGCTACCGAGCCAGGAGTAATGGGGTAATCTGCAAGATTTAACATTAGATCTGGTATTTTCTGTCTTGTGGCCTTTGGGCCCAGAAGGAGAACCTCCGTTTTGTCACCATTAAGGTGGAGGAAGTTTAGCGACATCCAACATTTAATATCACTTACGCAGGCCTCGATTTTTCCTAATCTGGATTTGTCATCAGGTTTGGCTGATATATAAAGTTGGGTGTCATCTGCATAGCAGTGAAAGTTGACACCATGTTTATTTATAACTATTCCTAATGGTAACATATATAATGTAAATAATAGTGGTCCTAGGATGGAGCCTTGCGGGACTCCATATTTCACTTCTGAGTGTTTGGAGGGAATATTATCGAGCTCTACAAACTGATAGCGACTGGTTAAGTAAGAATTAAACCATGACAGGGCTGTACCGAGATTCCAACCCAGTTTTCTAACCTTTCTAGCAGGATCTTGTGATCTATTGTGTTGAAGGCTGCACTAAGATCGAGAAGCACTAATAGAGATACATAACCTTGATCAGAGGCAAGAAGGAGATCATTTGTTACTTTAACTAGTGCTGTTTCAGTGCTGTGGTGGGGCCTAAATCCAGATTGGAATTTTTCAAATATGTGGTTCCTGTGCAGATATAAGCATAACTGTTTGGCCACAGCTTTTTCTATGATCTTGGATATAAATGATAGGTTCGAGATGGGTCTGTAGCTAGATAGTACATTAGGATCAAGATTTGGTTTCTTGATCAGGGGTTTAATGACTGCTAGTTTACAGGATCTGGGCATGTGACCCATTGTGATGGATGAGTTAACTATATTTAAAAGAGGTTCGATTACAACTGGTAAAACCTCTTTGAGTAATTTAGAGGGAATCGAGTCTAATGTGCAAGTAGTAGAATTTAACGATGAAATTATTTTCTCCAATTCTAGTTGTGGGAGGGATGAAAAGCTTCAAGCTTTTCTTCTAATGCTAGATTTTGTTCAATATCAGCCAATCCAGATGACAAACCAGATGAATTACCTATAAAATGATTTATATTTAGTCTAATATTCTCTATTTTATTATCAAAGAAATCCATAAATACATTACTAGTTAGGTTCCCTGGAATCTGATGTTCAGCGCTGGTTTGATGTTTTGTAAGTTTAGAAATAGTACTGAAAAGAAATCTAGGATTATTTTTATTTTTTCGATCAGTGAGGCTAGGTATGTTGACCGTGCTTTAGTAAGTGCCCCTTTGTATTCAATAAGGCTATCCTTCCAGGCACAGTGGAATACTTCCAGCTTAGTAGAGCGCCAGTTCCGCTCTAATTTACGTGCTATTTGTTTTAAATTACGAGTTTGGTCGGTGTACCAGGGGCGAGCTTTTTAAGTCTGACCTTTTTATGTTTGAATGGAGCTACTATATCTAGAGCTGATCTACAAGTATTCTCTAAGCAGTCGGTTAAACTGTCTAACTCCTCTGGATCTGTTGGCGAGTAGGCTAAAGTCGTTAAATCTGGGAGGGTTTCAGTAAACTGTGTGGCGGTTGACGAATTTGTCGAGCGTTTTAAACAATTCCGAGGAGACTGGCGGGTATTTAGGTTAAGATGTAGCTCGAATGAGATTAGATAGTGATCGGAGATTGCTGTGGTTTGCGGAAATGTATTTATATTAGCTACGTCGGTACCCAGCGTCAGAATCAAATCTAAAGTATGATTGTGATAATGAGTAGGTCCCGTGACATTTTGAATAATACCGACAGAGTTCAATATCGAACTAAATGCCCTTTTCAGCGGATCCTCTGCCTTCTCAAAGTGTATGTTAAAGTCTCCTACCATTATTATTTTGTCACTACATACTGCTAAATTTGCTGCAAAATTACTGAAATCGTTTATAAAGTCTGAGTAGGGCCCTGGCGGTCTGTATACATTAGTGAGTGAGAGAGCGTCATTGTTTGTAGCCGGATTAGTTATATTAATAGATAGCATCTCAAAAGAATTGGAGAGATCATAGTGTTTCTGGTGGACTTCTAAAGAATTTCTGTAGATTATGCATATTCCTCCTCCTCTGCCTAACAATCTTGGTCTATGAATATAACTGTATCCCACAGGTGTGGCCTCATTTAAATAAATTAAGTACATAATAACAAAATCTAACCTGCAACTTGTGGCTGAGGTTGGTTTAACACTGGACTATATCTGCATTTGTGCTTGTTTTAGCCACCATTGGTCCTCCCGCTGTGGAGGCCTTGGGCTGTGGGGATTGTCTGAACATCACCATCTTACTACCCAAAGGACAGGGGATCAAACCGAATGATTCTGATATTTACTACAATCAAATCCGGTTCAATTTACACTGGAAGAAAGCACAGGATGAAAAGGTAAACACTGGAAGAATGAAATGCTGCTTTCTGCAGTTCTTGAAAAAATGCACTTTTATTTATTTAAAGGTACTGGGGACAAGAATACGAACCAGATGTTAAGTTGATGTGGCCCTTAAATTTGCATCCTCTTGAAATACTTTAAAAAGTGCTCAGGCGTGATAACTGTAGTCATCTGTGCAGAGACTGCAAGGAGGATTTAATTTTCATGGAAAGTTTTATGGCTGCGTTTGTCAAGACAAATGTTTTTATGTGAATTATAAATGAAACAAATGCACAGTACTGTTGTAAGTTTAGTAAACAGGAAGATTTTTAAAAATCAGTGCCATCATTGTTTCATGTTTTTTTTTTTTACTGTGCAGCACAAACCACATTGTGAGCGTTCAGTAGATCTATAGTGCAGTAGGCTGGCCACCGTAAGCTACACACAAACTGTAATTATACAAAGGATGTCAAATATTCTATGCCAAATAAAATGGCACTGGTTAAATGTTGAAATAATTTACACTAATTTATTTATTTTTATTTATTATTATTATTTATTTAATTTATTTATATTTATTTATTTATTTATTACACTAATAAATCTTGTGGAATTCTTTTTAACTCAGGATGTTTCGATGGTACTTTGGGATCTGTCTAGACCTAATCAGAATGCGACACATGCAGAATTTGTGTACGTGCTAGAAAATCTTCAGCCACAGCAGGAATATTGTGTGAAGGTGCAACCAGAA
Source organism: Brachyhypopomus occidentalis (assembly GCA_020368025.1). Taxonomy (NCBI): domain Eukaryota; kingdom Metazoa; phylum Chordata; class Actinopteri; order Gymnotiformes; family Hypopomidae; genus Brachyhypopomus; species Brachyhypopomus occidentalis. The sequence goes on along the minus strand of JAGXOD010000005.1, from coordinate 164,125 downwards.
ATGACTGTGAACCCCTGTACCTCGAGCTCTAGTTGGATATGTGCTTCCACAAGCACAGCACAAACAAGTGGAGGTAAGAAGACTTAGAGTTCTTCTACTAATTAATTAATTGATTAAATGATTAATAAATCTATCGATACTAATATTTTTCTTTTACTACAAGCAGTTACATTAGCACATAGCTCATTTACATCTTTAGATAAAATGCAGCTTTCTGCAACACAGTTGGCTGGAAACATTTTTTGTTTAGGATTGAGCCACTGACCTCTTCATTTCCATATCCATTGTGTAATTGCTTATTCATGGTTGGATGCATCATTGGAAGGAAAGATTCTGAGTTTAAACACAGTTAAATTTATAGTTAAAGTTATAAAACCTAGTCTTGCCAGTTGTGATCTGTGCAGTGAAAACACACACACACACACACACACTAGTGATCACTAGGGTGCCATGGTATACACACACGTGCCCAGAGCGGTCCAGTTGGATGAATAAAGCTTTGTGTACGTGCACTTCAGTGATTAAACCCGTCAAGGACCCTCTGTGTTTTTTAATTTGTACTTGGTGTAATTCTGTTGTTTCTTCTGTGTTATGCGCTGTTTTCCATATAGTAACATTAAGACTATGACTGAGAATCACTAATACGCACAACATCCTTTTCACCACGTGTGGTTTTGTTTCATGTCTCCTCCAGATCTGACTCCTCTGATTGGCTGGTGTACTGTGTCTGTCCTGATGGGATTGTTCTTCCTGGTCATAACAGTCAGTCTTGCATACACGGGAGTCCTGTGCAGGTTAAAGGAGACGCTGCCCAAAGCATTGGTGAGGCCACCTGCCTGAACACCACTGGTAACAAACCTGTGGGTAAATGCTAATCTTGAACATACCAAGACAGCTCTCCTTCCTACTACTAACCTTGTACATATTCTGAAACAACTCTTGTCCAATATGGTCACGCTTGGACAACCTCCTGCCTGTGTCGATTACAAGCAGAGCAAACAAACTGTTTGCAGAATCTTGCAGATTGAGACTCTGGAGTCAAATTGTTACTCAGGTCCCGCCGTGTGGTGCAGCGTATTCCTCGTCACCAGCGTCTCGTCACCTCAGAATGTTGTACCTGTTCTCTGTTTTGCCGAGAGTTTATATGTAAAAAACAAGTAGAATTATGTGGAGATTAACATATTCTCAGAATGAAATCTTGTTTTCAGCAAGAGCATTTGCCTATCAGAACAAATATCATGTTCAGAGTCGAACCAGTATTAGTAGACCATGTAAGGACAAAAGCTGCAAAAGAAGCTCATATGTAATGAAAGATGATTACAGTAGAAAATGAACAGGGAACAACAGAGTCAAAAGACCAGTTTTAAGGATATGTTTTAAGGATGTGTTTAAAGGATGGCTTTATACAGGATTCTCCTTGTAGGAAATTCCAATGTTGTATTTATACTTTCCCTAAAGAAAACGCTTACAGTTCTTGATCTAACTCTTCAGACAGGTCTTGCTCTTGGCTATTACGCTTCCCTGGAGGAGGTGTGTTTCTCGGTAGCCGAGTATGACTGTGATGCAAGGATAAACAAATCGAAATATCTCCTTCAGCCTGTAGAGGGCGGCCACACACAGGCGAATGAAGAGAAGGGCAGCAGTCAGGTCTGTGTGTTTGTTCAGTCTTATTATACTTTATCCTAAACACCATTTTACTTTTGGCTTTACAATAGCAAGTTTTCCTGTAACCTCCCACTAACCCTCTCTTATCAGGATGAGGAGGAGGAGGATGAAGACAGCAAAATGGAGAATCACTTTTGCTACATGGAGAGAGGAGCAGATTTGAGAGATTCATGGAACATAAACAATGTGCAGAGCTCTGCTAACACGACCATCTTCCCCTCTGAGCCTGCAACACATTCTGGGGGATGTAATTTTGAGGGTGTGACTGCTCAGGCAGAAGCAATCATGCATCAGCCTCAGGTCCATGCGCTCAAAGATGACAAACAGATGTCCTTCCCTTATTCAGAGGAACAAGACAAACAGATGTCCTTCCCTAATTCAGAGGGACAAGACAAACAGATGTCCTTCCCTTATTCAGAGGAACAAGACAAACAGATGTCCTTCCCTTATTCAGAGGGACAAGACAAACAGATGTCCTTACCTAATTCAGAGGGACAAGACGAACAGATGTCCTTCCCTAATTCAGAGGGACAAGACAAACAGATGTCCTTCCCTTATTCAGAGGGACAAGACAAACAGATGTCCTTACCTAATTCAGAGGGACAAGACAAACAGATGTCCTTCCCTTATTCAGAGGGACAAGACAAACAGATGTCCTTCCCTTATTCAGAGGAACAAGACAAACAGATGTCCTTCCCTTATTCAGAGGGACAAGACAAACAGATGTCCTTACCTAATTCAGAGGGACAAGACAAACAGATGTCCTTCCCTAATTCAGAGGGACAAGACAAACAGATGTCCTTCCCTTATTCAGAGGGACAAGACAAACAGATGTCCTTCCCTTATTCAGAGGGACAAGACAAACAGATGTCCTTCCCTTATTCAGAGGGACAAGACAAACAGATGTATTTCCCTAATTCAGAGGGACAAGAACCAAAGCCACCCAAGGTGAAAGAATTAGAAAAAGAAAGAAGGAAAATAAAGGAGGAGACACAACAACATGGTTTAAGGAACATCAACTTGTTGTCAGTGACTCTGACGTCTATGCAGGTAGAGGACGAGGTGAATGAGGACACAGAGATTTGTGAGCCTCTGTTACCTGTTGTGTTAAGAGACCCACAAGGACATGCGCTGTCCCTGTCCAACCCCCAGTCAGGGAAGCCTCAGTTATCAGCACTTCAGGCTGCGGGTGAAGTGGACACACTGACAGGACAACAAGAATTAATGGTTTATTCAGAGGTGAAGTTAAACTGCTCAGACCAAGCAGAGAATGAAAGATGCCTGCAGGAATCCTGCTCATCAGAGGAAGACGAGGACTTTTCGGGCTACATGAGACGATGAAGCATAATTTTACCTCACATGTGATATTAATTATGACACCTCCTGGTCATATTTGGGCAAGTTTACATACACAGTTCTTGTTGATGAGGGACATAATCCACAATATTATCCACAATATTTAGCTTTTTCTTCTTCCAATGCCAATACAATTATACAATTTCTGAAACTATGCCTCATTTTGTCAAAACTTAATGCACAACATGCAAAACATCACAAACCTCTTAAGTATGTTGGTGTGTTGCGGACAGTAGTGATTTAGGGACTAAGAGAAGCACGATAATGAACATTCTGACTAATAGCTGCACATACTGTGATGTTGCCTCTACGCTGCCCACTCTGAGGCCATAGTGTTCACAGCTGCTCCACCCACTCTGCTCCACCCCCTCTGCTCCACCCACTCTCCCCACCCCCTCTGCTCCACCCACTCTGATTTAAAGCCAGCTCCATCCATCTTGCTCAATCACCCTCTGCAACAGGCAAGACTGAACATTGAATTATTTTTCAGTATCCAATGAAATGTTATTGTAACTACTATGTGATGATATACTATTTTGTAAACAGAGATTTACTGTAATATACTACTACTGCATTTTATAGTAATAATTACAGTATATAGTAATGATTACAGTTTAGTTATGTGAATTCCATAGTGTGGTATAGAGACTAGGTCTGTTTACCTATTCATACTTACAAATGCCCAGATTATAGCAAAGAACGTGTTTATTGTTCATTATGCCATTTCAATAGATAGGTTACATGAGTTTGTGGTTTCAATAACTGCGCCACAGGTTTTTGTGCCTTAGCAATTGCAAAAACTAATTCATAAAATTAGTAATGTATAAAAGTACAAAAATGATAAGTGTTCATGTGCTACAAAAAAGGTGCTGCACAGGTGTGTAGGGAAGCAGTGCTGACCAGCCCTGTGCAGTACATGAGGACCAAATGACCCAAAACAACACTATGGAGAATGGGACTATATTAAGTTACATTTGATATCACTGGATAAATGATTAGGATTTGCACCTATGAACAGTCATGTCAGTCATGTTCACGTTTATGTTTTACTTTCTTGTTTTGCTAGATACAGTGGCCCCAGATACAGTGGCCCCTGGCCCCAGTGCCCCCAGGTACAGTGGCCCCAGATACAGTGGCCCCAGGTACAGTGGCCCCAGATACAGTGGCCCCAGGTACAGTGGCCCCAGATACAGTGGCCCCAGGTACAGTGGCCCCAGGTACAGTGGCCCCAGATACAGTGGCCCCAGATACAGTGGCCCCAGATACAGTGGCCCCAGGTACAGTGGCCCCAGATACAGTGGCCCCAGGTATAGTGGCCCCTGGCCCCAGTGGCCCCAGATACAGTGGCCCTGCTGTGGTCACCACTCTCCAGTGTTCAGCTGTAGGCCACAGTGCTGCTGGCTCCACAACACCCACAACAACAATGAGATTTACAGGTCCAGGTCAACACATTTAGTAAACATCATTTACGGTATCGGTGCTGCTAAAGCATCTGGCCATAGCCTGTTAGCCTCTACTAGCAAGGATTTGCCAAGGAAATATTAGGAGTCAAGTCAACAATTTAATAAATGCATGCAAAATTTAGTCATTACAGCAAAAATTGAAGATTACATTTTTAGCCAGAGTATTTCTACATCTTTTAGTCTGGAAAGGACAAAAATCGTTCCTTCAATCCAAACTGGTTCAATAGGAAAATATTGCTAACTGCGAGTGTAGCTAAAAATATCTATTTTGGTTTCTTTGCCTGCTCTTTGGTGGGGGCAATATGTGGACTACAGAATGGTTGAAGGATTTGAAACATCTAGCCAAACACAAAACTAGTGGATCACAAGTTCATTCATTAATTATGTAATTCTGTCCTCCACATTTTCATTGTATCATTATGTTTCATTCAGTGTTTATTTTATTAAGATATATAATGTATAGTGTACACAGTATATTTGTATTATGCAGAACCAAGTTAAGTGTATTAGTCTGGCCCTCTAAAAGCCGTTCCAGTTTCTCATGTGGCCCCTTGGGAACATTAATTGTGAACAGATTGCAAAGCACTTTGTAATTTGCTGTGGATAAGAAAAGGGCGGGTGCTCTAGAAGCTCCTTATGTAGTTCAGTTGTGTCTTTGCACTGTTGTAAGACTAGTTATCCCTGAGTGCTGCAAGTGTGTCGAAGCAGGGAATACATGCTGCCGTGTCTTGCATCAGTACACTGACTACGTCTTCTTCATTACCGTCGGAACCCGTAGGAGAGGAAAGTGGGCATTACCCTAAGGCATTTAGCCCAAAAAGCTTCAAGGGAAAGTTCCACTGACCCCGTCTAACCCTGTAAAATACCAATCGCAGCAACTGAATCTTTATTAAAGGGTAATATACGAGCAGCCGCCACCTAAACATGACGGAAAACCCGCCCAACAAAGCGGCCCTGGCGCTGCAGCACTTGGTGGGTTGTGACGGGTTTGTTCTATTTTGTGCTGCTCCAGTAGGGGGCAGTAATCCCCCGCGGTGTGATCTGACATGTTAGTCCAACACTCACGAAGCATTTCTGACAGCTTCCTATATCACAACTTCCCGTAACTGTCGTTTGGTTTCGCTGTAACTGTCTACTCTCGGCTGATATGGTGGACTGCGTTACGTTTAACGTTTACTTTATATTAAACTATTCAATGCGTCATGCTAACCAGCATGTTAAATCAAATGCAGCAGGATTGGCGCTGAATCCGTAAAATGCAAATACAAATAATGTAACTGGTCGTAGCGGACGCCCTGGACTGTGCGACAGCGCCCCCGTGTGTCTGATATGGGTCATGTTCGCGTGTGTGTGCTGCTCATCCAGGTTCTACACTGCTCAGGTTGGTGGAAACGCTACTTAGATTACTCACTAATACATTAATCGCATATTTGATCGCGTTTTATTCTGCTTGTATTTGAAAATTTCTTTACGCGTCAACAACACAATCAGTCCATAGTCCGCCTGCTACTTACACAAATGTGTTGGGTTATTTTATTATTAAAGTGCCGTCCGCGCTGCAGCGACCCAACAGCATCAAATCATCCGCGCTGTAAATCTTAGTGCGCACACATGCGCGATATTACGATATTCCGCTGCTAAACCGCAACCCCAAAACAAAGAGAAACAGATATTCGTGTTTTGTAGAGCTGGTGTGTAGACACGCATGTGTTGTCATTAGTGCAGAGTTGCAGGGATTAAGAGCTCCTGAGTTGTGGTCCTTCCACGGGATCTTCAAAGATCAAGTTTGAAAAGATGCTTGAACATTTATAAGTCCTTGTCTAAATGGCCATTTAATTCAGAAAAAAATATGACTACCTATTTCTCTGAATTTTTCTATAAAGCCAAAACAATTTCACTACCATCTAACAGTGGCAACCTTTGCATATCACCACTGCTAATTTGGGCAGATTCTACTGTAGAGAAAAATCCTAATATCAACGGGGTTTAGGAAGAGTATAAGAGTATGCTTAGTATGCTTAGAAAGAGTATGCTTAGTGAAGCTCAGCATGCAGAGTTGTAACGGATGGGCAGTGTGTGTATGGCCACAAGATTTTAGACAAGTTATTCAAACATACAAGGCAAGACAAAAGCTTCAGCTATATTTACATCTATAAAAAGTAGCTAGGCTTGTTCAAATGATCACTAGATTTGTTGCATGGTGCTTTTTTGAAACGTTGCTAAAGGGATCTGAAAAGTCGCTAAATCTAGCAACAAAGTCGCTAACTCGGCACCACTGTTTGTCGCCTCTCACTCGCATCTTTTTGCTTATTGCAGGTTTATACATGAATCTACCTGCCCCTGTACATCTGTCCATCCGCTCGCAGCATTTTGTCCACTTGCTCAGCTGGGAAGCTGGACCGGGGTCTCCTGAAGAAACGCGTTTCACCGTCTTTGTTTGTTCAATCAAGTAGGTTTAATGGCAGACGCTGTGCACACCTGAAACGGACCTCAGTTCATTAGAAATACGTCATCCTGAAACAGTAACTGTGAAAGTGGCCATAGTGTTATGGTGTTGTGGTGCTAGGACTACATCACCACATTGACTGGCTGGTTTGTGATTTATTTTAATTGCTATTCATTAATTATTTTGTAATTCTCATTTGTCTGTCACCTCTGTGGCTCTGTGGCACAGGGAGAACTGGAAACCTGTCAGCAGGTGCACACTGGTGCACTCTCCTCTCTGGTGCAATCTGACCGATGAGTTCTCAGATCCAAAAGAAACCTACTACACCAAAGTGTATGCCTGCCTGGGAAACCAGACGTCTGACCCTGCAGTCTGCCCGGCCTTCCAGCCCGCTCGAGATAGTGAGTAAGATAGGAGCGCAGCATTGCATACTTCTATTGCATACTACTAGCTTATAAACTTTGCCTTTTTTGTATGTAGCATGGTTGCTCTGCAGAATGTCATAATCCAAAGTCTTCCCTGTGTTTTCATATTCATTATGTCTGTATCAGTTTCATTCAAACTGGTTTGTCTAGTTCATTTGTGAACTGTGCCAGCTAACAGTGGTTAGATTTACCAGTGAATGAGGTGTTGCATTAATGAATCATATTCTTATACAGTTTTTAGTGTTGTTCTTAAGTCATGCAAACCTTTTTAAAATTATACACATTAGTGAGGCTCTGATAAACATTAACCAGAGACACACTGAGGTTTTTGGGCCTCATGCCGTAGGGTTTTTACTTGCCACTGTTGCCGTGGGACTCAGACTGCAACAGCTGTTGTACAAAAGGTGCTACATGAATAAATTTGACTTTGGCTTATAAGTGAAATGTATCTAATTTTAGTGCTTAGGTTCCATGGTAACAGCTCGGTAATTAACTTGCCTAGTGCGTTTGTGAGGTTGTGGTGTGTGTTGGGAGCAGGTTGAGAAGCAGGAGATTTGTCATCTTATCCTCTGTATAATGACAACTGTGTCTCATGTCCTATGTCTCCGGCAGCCGTCCCACTGCCTCCCTTGCTGAAGGTGTCCCAGTGTAACCAGTCCCTGTGTGTGCAGCTCCAACCTCCTTCTCCAAGTCTTTTCACTGTCTATAACTCCCCTATATATGGATTTCGGTACAAGCTGAATGTCACTGTCAGAGGGGTGAGATAGTTTTTGTAGTTTTTTTTATCTATGCATACATTTATCTGTGGTGATGTGCTCTAATATTTCTGTGCTAGTTTGTTGTAGATTGACAGTGTGTGTATGGGGCCACTGTACAGCCCACCGACCTGCCTTATGCTGTGTGTGTGTGTGTGTGTGATTGTACAGTTTGTACAGTTCTGGAGCTTCACGGAGGGGCTGAGCGACGTGGTTCTGGAGCATTTACCTGCAGGCCAGGAGTACTGTGTGTCTGTTACTATAAAGGATCGCAGTGATGCCAGTATACCAGTGTGCACACTTTTGACTGCGGCAGGATACAACTCAGGTGGTTTGTGTTGTATGTGGGTCCAAGTGTACATTTGTGCATGTGCCTGTCAGGGGGAGTGTGCATGTGCCAGTCTTACATTTTGTAAATGAAGAACCTAAAAGAAAATCTCAGCGTGATCTAGTTGTTTCTGGCTGTTTCTCGTCCTTTAGATGCAGCCGTGTTGGGTGGCCTGAGCGTGATGGTTCTGCTGGTTCTGATGGGCTTCCTTCTGCTCTGGATCTCTGGTTTCCTTTGTCTGAAAAGCCCTCCGCCATCAGTTCTGGTGGGCCACAGGATTTTATCTTTCTGTTGGATTTGTGTCAGTGTTCATTTGTTGTTCATAAGCAGATAAGTGTTAATCTGAGTTAATCGCCTGCAAACAGAAGCTAAGAAATGACAGGACTTCAACAAAATGATAAGCAAAAGATACAAACCAGGAAGACAGAAGCACTGGAAACACTGAGACTCAGAGACATGGGGCGACGTACCAGTGAAGAACAAAAGCGAGACAGAATATAAATACACAAAGGATAACGAGGGAACGATAACAAGGGAACGATAACGAGGGAACGATAACAAGGGAACTAATCAGAAATGGGATCACAATAACGAGAGGCAGAGTAACAAAAACCAGGGTGTGGAAACACAAATGCATGGAAACCAAAACAACAGGGCATGATTGAGCATGGAGGACTGAGGCAGACGTGACAAAGCAGCACTGTGCAAGTGTCATTAGATTTGTTGTTTTAGCAATGGGAAAACCCTGCAATTTTCAGAAAAAAATGGATTCCACAGGAAAAATATTTAGTGTAATATTTGGCACTAAGCACATTTTGAGAGACTGTCCTGAAGTTTTCTGAAGCCATCTGGTTTATACCAGGTTCACCTCAAAACATCCCAGAGATTTATTTTGATTTAGCCTGTCTGTTCCTGCTCAAGTATAAGATGAGGACACATGAAATACTTGCCACTCTAGCCTATAGAAGCTGTTTTTCTGCATACAGATTTCCTGTTTGAATTCTCATACAAATCAAACAGATTTGTATATATGGTCAGTTTATCATTGTTAAAACCACAAATCTAATGGTGGCCTAAGACTTTTGCATAGTGCGATGTGTGTGTAATAGCATAATGCATAATAGAAAATGATTTTTGCAGTATACTGTTGCTGTTCAGTGTATCTCAGTATAACAATTATTACTATTCATTGTTATTATTTACTAGCTGAAAAATGCCTAAAGGGTTTTGTTTTCTTGCAGTAATGATATAATATCATGCAGTGATTATGGTAATATTGTATTCTTGTGAAATGCTTCATTTGTAGCCATATGAACAAAGGGTCTGGGACATGTTTGGGACTGTATCTGATGTCTCGGACGTCTCCAGTGTAGTAGGGGTGTGTCTAGTGTTCCATACAGCTAATGTGTAAAATAATATTCTCTCATAATGTGTTCTGACGCAGAGCTCCTTTCAGAAGCAGTATCCAGTTTTCTTACTGCCCTGGATTCCTGTGTCCTTCTCTTCCATCTTGGTGGAGCCCAGAGCAGATGAAGAGGTAGATGAAGACGTAGCCAAGAGGATAGAAGGGGAGGAGTATTCAGGGGTGATATATGAGGGATGGCGTGGTAAAACCCTCAGTGGTGAGGAGACCTCACACTCATCTAACCCCTTTGACTCCCCGAAGTGGAATTGGACTCCATGTACAAGTGTTGATCACGTTATTGAAACACAAACACGAGAGGCTTCCTGTTCCACAGAGGTTGCTGTACCACAACTGTGCCAGACCAGCTTTCAGCTGGAAGCGGCCAAGGCCACGAGCCGGGCCTTGGACCCGGGCCTGCTACTGCCAGAGCCAGGCTTGGACCCGGGCCTGCTACTGCCAGAACCAGGCTTGGACCCGGGCCTGCTACTGCCAGAACCAGGCTTGGACCCGAGCCTGCTACTGCCAGAACCAGGTACGCAAGAGTTCAGACAGAAGCATCGAAGGCCCTTCAGACAGGGACAGGGACGGTGCGTAGAGGCAGAGGTCACGAACGCCGTCAACGTCAACCTTTCCTCACTCGTCCTGGGAGGCTGTTGGGGTGAGCAGGAGGTGGTGGAGGATGTGAGGACTGGACAGGTAGGGAGTAGCCAACACGTGGACCATGGAGTGCTGAGTCCTCTCAAAAAGACATCAAACACGGCCCAGAACAGTCGGTCCACAGACTTGCTCCTCTCCAGGGGCATCACGCCAGGTGCTGAGGACGACGAAGAGGAGGAGGAGGAGGAAGATAACTCTGGTTATTTGCAGAGGAACTAGAATCTTTTGGGGTTGAATATGCCTACATCAGTATAGCAGTATAGCAACAGTATAAAAGTCCTTTTACATTTACTTTGACTTTTGGATCCTGAACATTCATGCGCTTGTGCTGCATTACTTGATCACATTTGCTTTATCCAATTGATCAGAATATTCAACAGCATGCTTTGTCCATAACTGCATTAACCACGTATCAGTGTTTTAATAGCCTAATTCATAAGGGATATCAGATGAGATACATGTTTTTGTTGCTGCTCATGACGGCTTGTGCCAGTCATGCAAGGTTACCCTTGTCTGACCACTTTAAAGGAAAGAAAATCATGATTGATTAGTAATTACTACTGTAGTTCAACTGACAGTACAAGGTGTGAGTAGCACCAAATCCATGGGTTAAATTCCCAGGAGCACATACTGTTATAGTGATCAATATGTAAGACACTTTGAACATGTCTGTCAAATGATGTGAGTTCTTATTGTTTTTTTTTACTGATTTTTTACTGTTATCTTCTCCTGACTGTCACGCGTTCACTCTAAGGGAGTGTGACGCAAGCGCAGGAGCATGTAGGATCAACCTAGATTAAACTGAGACTTTAACAGACGTGAGGGGAACATGAACAGAATACGTTTAATTTATAAGACATACGAACTTACTGACAGATACACGGAGCACAACTAACAACGAGAACTAAGACGACTTGAACAAGAACTCATAAACTAAACGGACAGGGAAACCAGGTGAGTAACGTAACATGAAACCATAACACAAAGCACACGCGAACACGGAACCAGAGCTAACTAACATGACAATCGAACAACGTGACAAGCGACAATAACCTACAAATACAAGAGACAACCAGGAAGTATAAATACTGAGACAGAAACAAGGAACAGCTGACGACGATCACACAAATCCGGAAACACAGAAGGGAAACCATGACAACGGAAAACGGGCGTGAACACGAAGTGACAAAACCGAAACAGGGGCGGGGGCGGAGCCCTCCGTTACACTGACATTTAACCACTGGTTCCTGGCTGGTTCAGTGTTATACATGGATGAACCTCATGTTGTGTTTACTATTAAACATAGTAAACATCTGTTTCATCTTCCACATTACTTTGCATAGTTTCATCTTGACTCTTTATTAGGTGATTCAGTGCTGCTAATGCATATCCATCTCGTGAACTCTGATCTAAGTTGTATTTTTGCTGTTGTTTGGATATCAGCATTTATCAGTAACATATAAGTATCAAATGTTGCCTATGTGCTTGTAACTCAGTCCCTTAAATATAGTATAATTTCTCCTTGGTGTGCTGTAAGGCTGTGGATTACAATGAAATGTGGTAAACAGTAAACAGATGTTGGTACAAACCACAGTTGCTCCAGTTAAATGTAAACATAAAAACTTGATTCATTTTGTAGTGGCCTGTGAGGTAAACAGCACTACACAACAGGACAAACACGCAGTCTGGACAACAGAACAGAAAACCAAAGGGAGACTTTTCCCTCTAATCAAACACATACATGCATATTCATGCTTATGGTGTGAACGCCACGGTGGCATAGATACTGAGGTCTTGTGGGTAAATGGAAAGTACTTGTGCACCAACAGAAGAAAAGCAACAACCCCACCTGTTGTATTGTGCACTTTTATCTTGATCTAGGTGCTCACACACAGCCTTGCAAGAGCACCAAAGATCCAGTGAAAGCAAACAGCAAAAGGACAGCGTGACCAGTATCAGCACGTCGGTTTGGCTATGACAACGATGGCAAAAAGCCACTGGGTACTATGGGTCTGGCTACTTTTACTCATTCTAGAACAGAAAGGTATGGAAATATATCTGTTGTCTTTATTCTGATGGAGGTTGTGGTGGCTTTGCACATATGGAGCCTTTTTTCTTTTGCTTCATAAATATTTGATATTGACCTTGACATTTATGACTTTTACTTTATTATATTGAAAGCCTTTCCAAATATTGTTTTTAAAGTGATTTTTGTGTGTGATAGTATTGAACCATACCTTACATTATCTGTATTTAATTAAACGTAATTTATGTATAAGGTAATCTTCAGTTTAATTTAGCTTTTTTACACCTTTGTTTATATTCTTTCATCCTTATGCATGTGTCTCTTATTCTTTCATTATTTATGTTTCATTTCTCTTGTGTCTCATTCAGCTCCCTGTTTTCTTCCTGCTCCTAAAAATGTGACAATCGTCTCCTTTAATTTGGAGCACAAGCTCACTTGGAGTCCAGGTCGTGGGAGCCCTGCGTCTATACACTTCCGTGTGCAGGTGTATCGTAACAAGTAGGTGAAGAAGCCTTAGTTATAGCACAAAACTAATTTTGTGAACTTCTTATTCAACAAAACTGGGTTTGAGCTAAATTTTATACCTTGAACAAAATCCAAAGTGGCTTTAATGAAACTGATGAACATTCCTCTTCTCTTTGCTGAAGGAGGAAACTCTGGGTGCCAGTTTCAAATTGCTCAGATTTGCAGACCGGTAAACCATGTGACTTAACTACATCTTTCAAGAACGTATACCTTTGTCATCTGGCTCGAGTGCAAGCTTTTACCACAGACCATGAATCCAACTGGACCAGTTCAAAGTTCTTCTATCCCCTGCTGGAAAGTAAGGTTCTCCTACATGGCCACAATCAGCCTATGCACACGCAGCTTACACGTGCCACAGAGCTCCACCTGGTTGAGAGGTTCCAAGCGCTTCCTCACCAGGATTCCTCCCGCCGTGTCACATCCAGCATCCAAACATCAGCAGCCTGTTCATACCGTGTCATTCTGTGACTCTCGTTCCCTTTATTCAGCAACAGTGGGTCCTCCTGTGGTGTCACTGACGGGCTGTGGAAACTGCCTGCGTCTGCAGCTCAGTCCTCCAACCAACAGGGGTCACCACCATGACCTGTTGGATTACTTCTTTAGGGAGTATACTGTGAATGTGTCTAGAACTAGAGACAAGGCACAGGTGAGTTTGAAATGTTTATATAGATGCTTTTAATTCCCTTATTTTATATGTCCTCTTGGGTTATGGTAGATTTTATAAAAGAACAAAAGAAATGAAACAAAATGTATTCAGTCACTTTATGTTCCTTGAATTGGATAGTTGTTATTATAATTTAGGAGTGCTTCTTTCCTCTCAGTATGGCACGCATGTAGAGAAAATGAACTTCCTCTGCTTGTAAACACTGTCCTCCATCTCTGAACTCAGATATGGGGATTTCTACAGTGCACCACTACATTGTTTCTCGCATGCACATGTGCACACGGTTGTGGTTGCTAGAAAGTTGAACTCTCTCCCACCCAGCCAGAGTGGTTTGTACAAGTTTTCACAGAAAACTCAAGCAGAGCTTTTAAACATTTTTGAACAGGAAACCACATTATCTAAACTTCCATATCAGAGTCAAACATTTACAGAAAGCAAGAGCTAGAAACAGGAAACATAAGTCTTTAAGCTTTGTGGTTAATTTTACCAACCCAATTAAGATAAATGCATGTATGTGCCAGAAAGTGTTTTTTCTCAAGTGTACACACACAGATGTGCACATAAACACCAATGTATTCGTTCTGTACTCATATAATAAATTACTCAGCTTTTGTATCACCTTTAGCTTAGCAACCTTCTTTTTTTTTCTTTTTTGTTTTATCCATTTTGTTTTTAATTTTCAAAATTCAACTAATGCAACGTAATGAATGTGCTGCTGACTCCAATCCAGTTTACAGTCAGGGCATCATCTGGACAGACTGTGATCAAGTACCTGGAGAAGGGGACACAATACTGCATCACAGCTCTTCCTCTGTCAAACATAAACAAGCGTGCGCTTGCGTCTGGCCCGCACTGCGTCTTCACCAGCCTGGAGTCTGTCAGTACAGCTGCAGGTTAGTCTGTTGTCATGGCATTTGGCTTGTCAACATCAGCACATTTAATTACAGCAATGTAACTGCAGCCTGGTAAAGATCCACACTTTTACCTTTTTAAGTGGATATGGATGTTAGATGTATATGGTATAGATGTAGTTAATCTGTAACGTATCATGTGCGTTCCCTGTCCCGCAGTGCCTGTGATTTTGGCTTTACTGTGTGTATTCTTGGTCTTGACGATGCTGGGTTGTGCAGTTCTAATCAGAAGTGGGAATCTTGATTATCTCCATAAGCACCTATCAAGAATTGTGGTATAACATTCTTAATGTCACTCTTGATTATACTGGGAGACATGTGTAATTGTCTGTTGTTGGCTGAAAGAAGAAACATGTGAATCATGACTAGTATTCATATCTGTAGAATGACTGTTGTGTATTTTGTCATTGGCCCACACCTCCTCGTCACCTCTACTCTTCCTGTTTATTTATTTTCTTACTCTCTTTTCAGCATTGTCTTCATACAATCACAAAAGCCTTCTCACCCAGAAGACCACATGAGCCCTCTGCGTACATGCCACCACTGGGGTCCAGAGAAGATATCGTGTTTGAGTGAACGACCTGGAAAAGAGTCACTGTGATACAGTGCAGATAAGACAAAGTGAATATTCATTAACCTTAATGCAAATGTATGTCATAATGAAACTTGGTAAAGCAGAAGGAAGACGCATGCTGACGTGCAAGCAGAGGAGCCGATTCAACTCGCATTTACATCTGAAAAGCAGAACATTTCTCAGAACATCAATTTGAGATATGAGATATATTTCTCAGTTTCGTTCAGTATGTAGCAGGAAAAATACTATTGTTATCATAAGACAACCTCATGACAAGTTTTATGGATTCTTCATAAGTGCATGTAGAACAACCCTATTAGAAATACACCAACATTCTATATTTTTCATTAAAACTAGAGACACATTAAGACCATTTATAAGGAGCTTGTAACAACAGAGTATTAAAAAATATATTAACAGGTACATGAAGATTAATATACTATTATTAGTATGCTGTTCTTTTAAATCACTCATTACTGTTTTTCTTGTATTATTATTTTTTTTTGTAAAAATACATTTTAAACATCATTTTGCTGCCTTGCTGCATTCCTACCTAATTTCGTCAGTTCAATTGATCTTTGCTCCTGTTACACTTCATGCCAAAATGAGTTGCTAAGGTTTCCTGAACCCACACCCTCAAGCTATAATAGGATACATGATGCTCGAACAACAAGCAACTGACATCTTGACCTACATTTCAATTCCTGACATTTAGCAGATGCGTTTATCCATAGTGTTCTCACCTACCACAAACGGGTTAAAGGGTGAAGGTTTAAGCCAAGCAATACGTTAAACGTCACCAGTGGCGGCGCTAGACTTGTAGCCGTGGGTGGCCGTGGCTGTTTAGGGGGTCCACAGAGTACGACAATGAATATGCAAGAAGCTCAACTGCAATCAAAACTGCGGTATGTACGTCCCCAGCTTTGGCTCGGCCTGTGATCATCACGTCACGTTTACTGACGTAAACGACTTCCTGTGTTCTCAAATGACGAGTTTCGTTTTCTTCTCGAGCTCCACCTCCTCAGCCTTCAAATTCCCCATAGAAATGAGAAGAACAACACACCTCCATTAGCCCGGAAGCGGCGGGGGACCGGAGAGGGAAAATATTCTCCCGTGGTGGATATCGCTTTTTCTAACTGGACGCGACAATGTTATTATTTCTATCAGCAATTGTATACAGCTCTGTTTCTGTTCTTGCAGGTCAGATTTTGCTTTTCATGTTGTTAAATTAGACTTCAGAATATTTTACCATAAGGGGAAACCATTCCAAATGTGTTAACGTTCCAATGTCCAATATGTTAATTTCGTATTCTTTAAAAATGTGTCGTTATTTAATGTGACTTGTATTGTATTTTAACTGTAAGATACCGTCATATGCTAAAGTTGGGGGACTTCTTTATTAACAACAACTTACTGTAAATTTGCGCTTTACTTCCTTCACGAGCCGGGCCTGCATAGTTAAAACAGCACACATTGTTTGAAGCAAACAGCCTCGATTACTAAGACGGGCACAAAATAAAAGAAAAGAAATTCTGTCCGAACAAAGAATTTATTTTAAAATTATTTTAAAAATTTCACTGACACTCAGAACAAGTCTGGTTACTAAAACTATTCTGCACACTTACACTAAAACTAACTGTCATTGTCTATATTTTTAAACTGTACAATATTTTAAATATATAGTTTGTTTTTGTCATGTTTTTTGCAAACGTGGTTATCATGAAGTGATTTAGTTGTGAGACAGTTGTGCCAATTAAAGTAAAGGATAACAACCCCACATATTGTTATCAGTTCTGTATTCCAGTATATGATATTCTGGTGTTTTCATTTTCTTTTGTGCATGTATTGTGCATGTATAGGATGAAGTATGATGATCACTGAATTCACTGTGTGTGTATATGTCTTTCATCACCCTCAGATCATCTCCCCCCCCCTGAGAATGTGACAATAAAATCTTACAACATGGGGCTGGTTTTAGAATGGGATCCACCACAGAACTCTACAGGGAGAGACTTCAAGTACTCAGCAGAGTACAAGTATGGTTAAACAAGGACAAAACAGAAACTAGAGAAACACTCGTATGATCTGCATCTTACTACAGGTCTGTTACTTATGGTTTATATGTGCTAACTTTCTGTGTTTTGTTTGGTATTTGTGTTTTAGAGGGTGGTCCAAGTTTGAAGCTGAGTGTAATAACACCTTGGCATTAAGTTGTGATTTCACAAATAACATCACATCTTTTGGTACTTACACATTCCGTGTGCGGACAGAGCTGGAGGCAAAGAGTTCAGTGTGGGTGGAGACTGAGGAAGTAGCCTTGGATAAAATAAGTGAGTGGTCTTTCATTTGTTTATCACCTGTGCTGTCTGTTTTTGTTCTTCTCTGGATTAAATTTTAGATAATCATTTCTGATCATTTAGAACATCATTGTGATGTTGTTGATGGTCACTGAGAAATCAACATTTTTGTTTCATTCTGTTACTGACTCCATATTTTAACTTTTCTGTTCTAACCAGTTTTGCTATGTTCTTTCCTGTTCTGCAGCTATGATAGGCTCTCCTGA
The DNA here is from genome assembly GCA_020368025.1 of Brachyhypopomus occidentalis. Classification (NCBI taxonomy): domain Eukaryota; kingdom Metazoa; phylum Chordata; class Actinopteri; order Gymnotiformes; family Hypopomidae; genus Brachyhypopomus; species Brachyhypopomus occidentalis. The sequence goes on along the minus strand of JAGXOD010000005.1, from coordinate 146,362 downwards.
CGTAAGGTTGCTGAGCAGGAGAGGGGAAATTGAGGTTGACATCACAGATCCTGTCCTAAGGAAAAGTGATATTAATAAAATTTATTCAAAGGTTTCATATGACATCCATTACTGGACCAGCATTGAATCAAAGGTATGATGCCAAATCCACAACTTAAAAAACATTAGTTTTGCCTTTGTATCACTTTTCCATCAACAAAAGGGCAGATGATCTCCAGGGCTGCAGTAGAAACATGAGAACAGTTTGAGATTTTGGCACTGGTTCCATGTTGGGGGGGAGTGCTGTGTTCATGTTGTTCGTGGTTTTGTGTATTGGCTCCTGTCCTGCACTGTTATGTGTGATTGAGCCAAACAAAAACTAAGCAGCTTCTAAGCAGCAATTGATTTGGGCTTAAATATGAGCTGTGATTGATGTATGAAGTGTGCGTGATGTGGTGTAGCATGAGACTGTTGCTTTCAGTAGGATAGAAGCAGGTCTGTTTTTGGCTTTGTAGACAAGTGTCAAGGTTTAGAATATGTTGTGGGCGAATACGCTAAGCCAGTAGAAAGAACACAGCAGTGGAAGTTGGGAAGGATGAATATACATTTTCTGGCTACATTCTGGGTCATCTGCAAGTGTCTAGTGGAATATTCTGGATATAGAGTTAGTGACCTAGTCTAGTGGAATAGGGTTAGTGGTCTAGTCTAGTGGAATAGGGTTAGTGATCTAGTCTAGTGGAATAGGGTTAGTGACCTAGTCTAGTGGAATAGGGTAGTGGAAGTCTAGGGAATAGGGTTAGTGATCTAGTCTAGTGGAATAGGGTTAGTGACCTATTCTAGTGGAATAGGGTTAGTGATCTAGTCTAGTGGAATAGGGTTAGTGGTCTAGTCTAGTGGAATAGGGTTAGTGATCTAGTCTAGTGGAATAGGGTTAGTGACCTATTCTAGTGGAATAGGGTTAGTGACCTAGTCTAGTGGAATAGGGTTAGTGACCTATTCTAGTGGAATAGGGTTAGTGATCTAGTCTAGTGGAATAGGGTTAGTGACCTATTCTAGTGGAATAGGGTTAGTGATCTAGTCTAGTGGAATAGGGTTAGTGATCTAGTCTAGTGGAATAGGGTTAGTGGTCTAGTCTAGTGGAATAGGGTTAGTGATCTAGTCTAGTGGAATATGGTTAGTGACCTAGTCTAGTGGAATAGGGTTAGTGATTTAGTCTAGTGGAATAGGGTTAGTGGTCTAGTCTAGTGGAATAGGGTTAGTGGTCTAGTCTAGTGGAATAGGGTTAGTGATCTAGTCTAGTGGAATAGGGTTAGTGGTCTAGTCTAGTGGAATAGGGTTAGTGATCTAGTCTAGTGGAATAGGGTTAGTGACCTAGTCTAGTGGAATAGGGTTAGTGATTTAGTCTAGTGGAATAGGGTTAGTGGTCTAGTCTAGTGGAATAGGGTTAGTGGTCTAGTCTAGTGGAATAGGGTTAGTGGTCTAGTCTAGTGGAATAGGGTTAGTGATCTAGTCTATTGGAATAGGGTTAGTGATCTAGTCTAGTGGAATAGGGTTAATGATCTTATGGGGGAAACTTATTTCATAGACTGGTCAAAGTGTAAAGTGTTATTTTATGAAACAGGGGAGCTATATCATGCTGAAACTGATGTTAGTTAGCTTTGCTGAGCGGTTTCTGGCCAGATGACCTTGCAGATAGCAATTGATGGTATTGTAGCCTGTAGTTAAACTGTTGGCTGACGTTAATTATCTTCTGTAATTACACATGTCCACACCAGGGGAAGGCTATGTTGAGGGTGTCTTCAGTTTGAATATTCATTTGAATTTGGAGTTTTGCTTTAGGTATACACTTCTCATACATGTTGTATGATTTAGAAGCAAATGGCGTATATTGGACCTGCCTGTGTACTGTGAATGCCGGACATGATTAGAATATAAACTGTAGAGTTTAATGTAGTGACTACACAGGACATTACTACAAGGACACTATTTAAGACACTTTGATTGTAAAGAGCTGGTGTAAAGAACACTTCCACCATTCACTACCTCTCAGAGTTAGTTAGCTTTGGACACTGGGAACAAATAAAGAAATTTGTTGCTAAGAACTTATCAGTATAATTGATTAGTTGCAGTGATGGTAACTTGACCATGAGTCTTAAGGTAAAATAAAACCTCATCTTCTGCCCCAATGTGAGACATGTTCTTTAAACATCTGTAGAAACTCCTGAGGGGAGAGCAGAGAAAGGTGATGCTACAGAATCTCAAACCAAACGTGCTATACTGTGTGGAAGTGAAGATCCTTCTGGATGACAATAAAACTAGCTGGCCAAGCAATGTGACGTGTGAACTCAACACCGACAGTGGTAAGCTTTCTTTTCACATTTCCAGTTCGACAGATTTTCTTTCATGTTAGATTATAAAATGTGTATGACTTGAACAAGACTGGTAACAGTTTTGTCGACTGTTTTCACTTATCCAAAATATGTTTAAATGAATAATTAGGAACCCCAATCTATACGTACACCATCTACTGGGACTAGGTTTACTTTTCAGATGTGCAATATTGGTTATACGAATGTTTGGTTGTCTGACGGCAGCACAACATCCTCTATCAGGCCACTATAGTTGTATGCTCACTGGAGTCTACCTCCCAGGTGATAGCCAGTTTACAGTTTGAATCGCTGTTAGCTGTGTGATCCCACAGTGAGACAGGAGCAGCTGTGTGATCCCACAGTGAGACAGGAGCAGCTGTGTGATCCCACAGTGAGACAGGAGCAGCTGTGTGATCCCACAGTGAGACAGGAACAGCTGTGTGATCCCACAGTGAGACATTCTCTGATGGGGAGTTTGTCAAAGAATATTTGGTGGACTTTGCAGCGGTAATTTGTCCTGAGAAAAGAAGCATTTAGGTGGTATGTATGTATAGTGTATACTGTACAGTATATTTGTATTGTGCAGACCTAAGTGTATTAGTCTGGCCCTCTAAACCCTTTCCAGTTTCTCATGTGGCCCCTTGGGAAATTTAATTGCCCACCCCAGACTTATGAGTTTCTATGGGTGGGTGTCTGCGTGTGTTTTTATTGATGTTTGTATGTGTGTCTTTAGCAACAATGACGTACATTATGAATATGAAGGTGCTTTACAGTTTACTTTTAGTTTTAATAAGGGCAATTTAGTTACCAAAGTGGTTAATTTCAAGAGACCCATTTCAGCAGTTTGCTGTACCTAATTGTTCTCTACAGAGGGGCTTTGAGGACTCCTATATCCAGCCACTTTGACCAAAAAAATGTAGTGTTGAACAAACGTGTTCTGCATTTTCATTTTATCGTTATAATTTATTGAATACCATTATGTCTCTCTCTGTGTCTCTCTCTGTGTCTCTCTCACTTTCTGTAGATGAGGTTAAGCCGTGGCAGATAGCAGTGGTTCTGGTGTCCAGTTTCTTCATCACTGTCTTTACTGTCATCCTGATCTTCCTTGTTGTAACGTGTGGCTACATAGGGATTAGATATCTGCACCCACAACCCAAATTACCTGAACACTTTAAACAGGTATGTTTGTTATGTTTGTGTTTGTACACGTTTTCTGTATGTGCTACAGTTTACACTACAGTACACTTATACTACAGTATAACACACTATGCACTACAGACCTTATAGATTGCTCCAGATTCCTGTTTTGATACCAATGGAAGATTAACTATAGGTTAATCTATTAACTAGGTTAATCTATTAACTAGGTTAATTTAAAATCACTGAGAATCACTCCCTAACTTGTTCCCTCAGTACATCTCTGACATGCCCAGATCGCCCATTTTTCTGGCCCTGCAAAACAGTCGTGAGCCTGAGGAACTCTACCATGAGGTGAGCATTGTGGCAGTGCAGGATGTTCCCTCTGCAGGATGTTCCCACCTGGACCTCCAGCAGACAGAATGCTTAAACCTGAACACCCCTCCAAACAGCAGGCATGACCTGGACGGGGGGAGGGCGGGTGTGATGGGGAGTGGAGAGACAGATCCCAACACAGAGGAACCTTTTCAATAATGACTTATATATTTCAGACATACTTTCCTTAAAAAAAACATATGCTGTAAATATGAATTTATATAATAACACTTTTTTTTGAGGGGGGGGTAGGTTTTGTCATGCCATTTACAACTTTAGATTGAAAAAATGGTCTTTTTATATTTTGGTAAATGGTACAATTTATATTTTTATATGATGTCAGTGACTACAATATTTAATGAAGTTCATTTGTCATGTAAGTTGTGTTTCGTATTGCACTTTAAATATAATAAAAATCAGAGAAAATCATTTAAGCTACGTGAAATGTATATATGGAATGGAACAATCTGTTTCTGTACATTTTGCATTCAATGAATAAAAAAAAGGTTTTGTCTTATTGACATTTACTTATACCCTTTTCTTCCTAATACTGAGCAAGTTAGGTTAGCAAGATCAAAATGTGATTTGGGTTCCCTGTCATGGTGTGGCCAGTAGCAGCAAATAACAAGTCAAGTCAAGTCAATTTTATTTATATAGCGCTTTTTACAACACATGTTGTCTCAAAGCAGCTTTACAAATTGTATGGGTCCAGATCCCTAATGAGCAAGCCAAAGGCGACAGTGGCAAGGAAAAACTCCCTAAGATGGCGGGGAATAGGAAGAAACCTTGGGAGGACCAAGACTCAAAAGGGAACCCATCCTCCATTGGGCGGCCCGTTAGCACCAGTCCGTATTTGTGAACAAGAGGTGGTTCTACAGTTATAGCTTAAAGTTCTTGTTCCCCGGCCAAGTAGTCACAGTCCCTTCGGTGCAGATGGTGCACCTCAGGTAGGAGCCAGCATCAGCACGTCCCCTTACGGCAATGGTACATCCAACCCCGGCATGATTATATAGGTGAGTCTTAAGTCTAGATTTAAAGATTGGAACTGTGTCAGAATCTCGGATTGGAGCTGGAAGGCTATTCCATAATTGAGGGGCTTTAAAGGAGAAAGCTCTGCCTCCGGCTGAAGTCTTACAAATTTTTGGAACTAAGAGAAATCCAGCATTTTGGGAGCGTAAAGGGCAAGATGGGTTGTAGTAAGCAATGAGTTCACTCAGATATTGTGGGGCAAGACCATTTAACGCCTTATAGGTTAAGAGAAGAATTTTAAATTCAATTCGATGTTTAATCGGAAGCCAATGTAATGCCGCGAAAGTGGGACTAATATGATCGAATTTTCTAGCCTTAGTTAGGACTCTAGCTGCAGCATTTTGTACAAGTTGTAGCTTCTTTATGGACTGTTTAGAGCATCCAATTAGGAGACCATTACAGTAGTCCAATCTTGACGAGACAAAAGCATGGACCAGCTTCTCTGCATCAGCTAATGAAAGTAAGTGTCTCAGCTTGGCGATATTACGTAAATGGAAAAAGGCAGCCTTAGTGACATTGCATATATGTGTGTCAAATGAAAGATCCGAATCAATAGTGACACCTAAGCTTTTTTAAGTAGACTTGGGTGTTACTGAAAACCCATCTAGGGTAAGGGGAATATCAGCCCAGCTGCTTCTAGCAGCTTTAGGCCCAAGAATCAGCACCTCAGTCTTATCAGAAGACTGACACAAAGGGTTCTTTGTTTAGTGAGCTAAGATGGAGATGAACTCAGACTTAATGGTATCATGATGGCAGCTTGATGAATAACCAGCTCAATCACTATGCCAACTTATTTTCTATGGCTAACCTGCTGCAGTATGGTGAGCAAGAATATTTTAGCGAGATATTGCACTAAAAAGAGCACTGAAAACAGGTTTGAATAATGACAAATTTATTTTTACATCTTTGCGAAACAAGGTAGTAAGGAATATAAGGAAGGCTAAAGCTGAGTTTTTTATTAAAATAATTGATGATGCAAAGGGAAATGGGAAAATGATTTGGAAAAATCTTAATAAATTAACTGGAAGGAATAATGATCAGAGAACAAAGGAATATGAACTTAAAGTAAATGGAATCTTAATTCAGGATCATGATAGGCTTGCAAATATTTTAAATAATTTTTTTATAAATTCAATTGAGCAGCTAACACAGAATTTCTCTCCTAAGACTATATCTATACCCATTAATGATGCTCTACCAATTTTTAGAATAACAGAAATAACAGAATCTGCTGTATTAAACATTATAAATTCGATAAGAGAATCTAAAGCAAAGGATGTTTATGGTCTGGACACTACATTTTTAAAATTGTACAAGGATATTCTGGCTAGTCCTATTGCTAAATTGATTAATCAATCAATTAATCAAGGAATTTTTCCAAGTGCATGGAAGTCAGCTGTCATAACACCCATTTTTAAGGCTGGTGATCGAACAATTGTAGAAAATTATAGACCTATTAGTATTTTACCTGTGGTTTCTAAGGTGGCTGAGAAGTGGGTGGTACAGCAGTTGACAGCACACCTGAATAAAGGTCATAATTCTCTCCATTCAATGCAGTTTGGATTTCGTTCTAAACATTCAACAGAAACAGCCGTTTGCTATTTTCTTGAAAGTGTAAAATCAAAGTTAGATGAGGGTGGGGTAATTGGAGCAGTATTCTTGGATTTAAAAAGGGCATTTGATACTGTAAATCATGATGTACTTTTGTCTAAATTATCTAGTTTTAATTTTTCTATGAATTCCATTAAATGGATAAACTCATATTTATCAAATAGGAAGCAAATGGTACGTGTTGGTAAGACTCAGTCTGCATACCTAAATTGTATAACTGGTGTTCCACAAGGATCAGTATTGGGCCCTATTTTGTTTAGCCTATACGTTAATGACCTGCCGTCAGTTTGTTCATCTGCAAACATACAGATGTATGCTGATGACACCGTCCTTTATGTGCATGCTAAAAATAAACAGCAAGCTGCAAGTGAGTTAACTGCAGCTATGGTCCTAATCTCAGATTGGCTAACAAACTCATGTTTATACTTAAACATAAATAAAACTGTCTGTATGTTTTTTTCACGGAAATTGACAGAAATGGTTCAAGCTGACGTGCTGGTTAGAGGAGAAAAGCTTAAGTTTAAAAAAAAAAAAAAAATTTTGTCACCATGTGTAATTTAATTTTTTTAGTGCAGAAAATTATAATTTGGGTTAACCTTTCCACAAATAATGGAATAGGTATGTAAATTTATATAGATATATCACTCACTACAGAAACTTAGTTGTTGCACAGAAGTGATAAACTGTAGTCTATGTTGACCCCAAGGTATGTTGATTTGAAGCAAATCACATCAGTAAGTCAATAATATGCTAATATATAACTTAGAATGTTTTACAGTATTGCTGCTCTGAAACTCATAACTATGGCCTTAGTAATTGTCGCTTCTGTTGGAGGATATGACTGCAAATCATGTGATTCTGAGGTGTCGATGTTCAAATCATGTGAACGAGGTTAAAACTGAAAATGGCCAAAATGTGTGCGTTGCCCTGATGAGAGCGTCTGTGAAAACATTCTGTCCTGTAGGTGGCGGTAAATACACATCCAACACAAGCGTAGGTCACGCCATTAGTTCCCGGAATAGCACGGTCACGCGATGGTATGACGTAATAACGGGAATTGCCGCGAAATAAAATGGACGTCGTGTCGCTGGTTCTTGCGTAGACGCAAACAACCTGACGACAAAATGTTCATATATTCATAGTTCATAATTAATATTCACATGGAACTAATAATGATGTATTCATAAGCGAGACGCGTTTACCTTTATGTGGATGTGCTTGTACGAAGTATGAAGACGCCTACACTATGGGCTGTTTCGTTTTTCATCTTTGGTTATTCGCTAGTCGGTAAGTTAGCCAGCTGAAGCACATCTGTTATTGGCAAGATAAGAAAAGCTAAATGAGCTAAGCTAAGCTAAATGAGCTAAGGTTAACTAAGCTAAGGTAGTTTGATCACAGATACTCGGACATGGTGGAATGGCGTCTTGTTTAAAGGTCTGTTTAACAGTGAAAAGACCTGAACGTTACAGCTATGTGTCAGAATAGGCCAATTATCTAAGAATAATTTATTTTATTATAACTACAATAAGTTATTCAGTACTTGTATGTAGTGAATAGCAGAATGTGTCAACACGGTACTTTATTTCTCGGCAACACACACGTAGATGTCGCTGCGCTGACAGAATTCTGTGGTCACAGATTGTTTTAGATTTACAGCATAATTGAACAAAAACAAGAAACAGCTGCACACGGAAGTACAAAATACAGCAGCAAAAGCGCCTGGAGCTGATCACCCCAAACTGATACCACAGGGGGGTAAATGACACTAAAAACAAGCTGTTGATGTTTCTCGCAGCCAGACTAAACTGCTAGAATAGCACAGATTTTTGCATCACTTCACTAAAGTTACTTCAGTTAAGTTACTTTGTAGTAACCTGATAGCTACAATTATCTAGCAATAAATATATACCACAGAGTGGTACAAGTAGTTTAACGGTAATATTCACTGTCTTATATGGAAGCCATTAACATGTGTAAGATTGTGGCCAAGTGGAAAGAAACTGTTTTTAAACGGTTTTAATCCGTTTAGCTCCAGGAGCCACTTTTCACTGAGGACTCATTTTCTGAGTGCAGACTGCAGCCTTATTAGAAGAATCTACTAAGAATCTATGATGCCTAAATTCACCTCTTAATCATGTATTCAGTCAAACCCCAACCTATTTCTGTACTCTTGCCACTCTGTGCCGTATTAGTGGCTTTGAGCTGGTCGTGAAAACAGCACAAATTCTGCTACGCACAGGTGCCTGTCCTGTTTTTTGCCTTATATCTGCAGTGTTCAAATACCTGGTTGAGGTTTGCTGATTTTTATGGCAAATCTAAATATGTCCATTGTACTCTAAAGGGATTGTGGTTTATGACCTAGGAGACATAGATGGAATGTAGAAGTACTACAGCTTGCTGTGCTCATAGCTTTTCCATCACAATTTGCATTCACCCAAAACAAAAGAAATCTTTAGGTGATGTAGGTGGGACGATGGAGTCAGCATGGTCTATACAGGCAGCTCCTGCTACACCCTAGAGCTCCACTGCATGTGTGAGCTGTAGGGTTAGGGGTTAAAGGTTAGGGGTTAAGGGGTTAAGGGGTTAAGGGGTTAAGGGGTTTAGGGGTTTAGGGGTTTAGGGGTTAAGGGTTAGGGGTTAGGGGTTAAGGGTTAGGGGTTAAGGGTTAAGGGTTAGCTCTTCATCACGAGGTCAGTCAGGCAGCTCACTGAGGCTTCTTTAGCACTGCTGTATGGTTGTGGATTTGAAGCATGTGTGGGCATGAAAGGAAGATGTTTGTGAGGGCAGTTTCACACAATCTCTACTCTATATTTCAGCCCCAAGCTACACGAAGCACCATCAAATCACACTGTATTAGCCTTTCTTCTTCCCTTTCTCTCTCATTCTCATTGTCTTTTTCTGTTTATTGCTGTAGTGTGTATTGAGTTACCCAGGCCGGCGAACGTCACTCTTCACACTTTGAACACACATTATGTGTTGAAATGGGATTGGGATCAAGGAACAGACAGCATTGACAAGACTACCTTCACTACACAGTACCTGCCGTAAGCCTGTGACTGCACACAGACATGTAATGCCTGTGTAATGTAATCCAAATGGAAGGCTAAGATTTCATATTACTATAGTATGTAAGAGCGCCGATGGAATAAAATGTGATCATGTATGGGGTGTAGTGCTGGCCCAGTGTATATACACAATTCAACACTTCAAAGACAGAAATGAAGTCTTTTTCTGTTCCTTTCTCAGAAGCACAACTACCCCCCAACCCACCCCTTTTGTTATCTCTCCCCCTCATGTTCTTTTTGCCCTTCTGCTGTTCTAACCCTCTTTGCCTGTGACATTTGCCTTCAACAGGAAATTCAAGATAACAAAGCCCCTGCATAAGCAGAACTGGAAGTCTGCATGTGGGGTGACGTTTGAGCACTTCTGCGACTTCACTGCTGTGCAGATTCATTACTATGGCGAGTGGTTGCTGCGTGTCAGAGCTGAGAGAGGCAGGCTCGTGTCCCGCTGGGTCCAAATCGGGTTCTGTCCTGAACGAGACGGTAAGCTCAGCTAAACCCTGTGCTGCCGTTCTTTGAAATATCTGCATGGGTATGTCGGTTTTGTCTCCTGCTGGTATCATACACTGTCGTGCGCTATCTTATGTATAGCTGAGCTGGGACCGCCCTCCAGAGTGGACGTGACCTCCGTTAAAGGCCACCTGCAAGTGTCCATCTCTGACCCTGTGACCAGTACCAACAGCTCCATGAGAGAGCTTCACCCCAATCTGTCTTACCTTACTCAGTACTGGAAGCGCTCCTCACAGCTGCAGGTTAGCACGGTGTACACATGCATGCGCACGCACACATGTTCGTTCTGAATTGGGCAGCAAAAACTTGGATCAGTTTCACAAGCTATTGTGCACCTTCTCATGCCAAATATGTGCTTTCTTTACGCTGTGCATGGTAAAATATGGCCGTATAGCCTGTAACACACTCACCAACATGTATGTAAACCATCCACACTGCATCTAGACCCAGTGTGTGTTCTTTTGTTTAGGAAAAGGAAAGTAATTTGCGTTCATTTGACTGGGTAAACAGCTTTATGTGTGCATATATATACACACACGTACACACAAAATATACTGAGGTTATTATACATGTGGTAACCTTTTCAGTGACTGAAAATAAATGTAGTATATATGTGAAATCTGCCAGTGATCGATCTACTCTAATCTAAATTTCCATACATTTCATGAATTTTACATTGCGCATATACATTTGTAGTTTTTCTATCTATCGAAATTGATGTATCTTTAGTCTATCACAGTTTGTGTCATTATTTGGTACTCTGGATTATCTGACATCTGATCTTCCTTCCACTCTGTCAGATTTGTCTTAATTATTTTCCTTTGCCCAAGGAAAGTTTCTCAAGATTTATTTGTTCTATTTTAATATGAACTGAACTTGAATATTATTTCATTAGGAGGTAAGTGTTTATTTACTTCTCTCAAACACAAGTGCTAAATTGTTCCTGTGGTTTCTCACTCATTGTGTCCACACAAAAGCTGAAGAGTCTACAGCATCAGAATAACCTGGTTAGTCTTCCCGGGCTGGAGAACTGGACATGGTATTGCATAAGAGTGCAGACTCATGAACCCTACTACAACAAGACTAGTGTCTTCAGTCCAACATACTGCTTGCAAACAGATGGTAAGCTGATCTTAAAGCGGAACTATTTTTTTTCTTTAAAGAATGAATTTGGAAGTTAGTTTAGTGGGAACAAATTTAATAATGCTTCACTTTATCTTTTTATTTACAAAATTCACAATTTTATGATATTTGCAAACTTCAGAATCAGAATTCATGCACTAATAGTCAGTAGTGTGTTTGATCTTGAGGGGCACTTCAAATACATATATAAATGAGCATAACCATCTCTTATAGCAGGAATGTGGTCGGTTCAACAATATTGGATAAAAAAAATATCTTAGAACTATCTTGGAAAATTATCTTAGTTACATACTTTTTAATTGTTAAATAATTATCCATGTCTGCCCGACTCCTCTGGGATCTTCGTGGTAGAAGAGACGCCACCATTGACAACCCAGATCTATTAAAATGTAATTAAATTACATTTAATTAAAGCCCCCCTGCTGTGTGTGGATGTATAGCTGCCTGTATTTAGTCCTTATATATTTAGTCCTTCGCTTTCCATCTTGCACACCAGCTCAGGTTCTTCCCCTGCTCTAGATGGGGCAGCACACGTTCCCAGACTCCGTCACCATCACCGTGGTCTAGTCCACATGTCCCCTCTCACCCATGTTTGTTTGTATATATATTTACTTAATAATCAAGTTATTTCCTGAAGCCAGTAAGCAAAACTGACTGTGGAACTGCAGTGATGATTGCAGTAGTTTTGACATGGGGCACGAGGAAAAAAACTTATTTATAGCAACTAGCCACAGGTTCCTTGTGTAAAACCATAACCTATTATTACATTACTGAAAACCATTGTGCACCTGTGCAAATCAGTGAGGGAAGAAAGAGTAGCACAAATGAGGTGGGGGGGGGTCCACCTGTAGGGCTCCATTATAGAGTAGTGAACCTGAGGGGCCCCATTATAGAGGTCCCTGTGTACCTATTCTAGTTTGATTTTTATTTTTTTTGCGTATAGTTGTTTGTCATAATCCTATGTTAAAATTACAGGGATCCATGTTTGACTTGTGTTTTGTGCTGTGCGTGCTGCTTCCGTGTGTATGTGGTTTCAGGTCATATTCCTTCCTGGCTGATCTTTCTCTGCTTCTTATCGTCACTGGTGCTGTGTTTCCTGTTACTGCTCATGCTCAGCTATGGGGTCTACACATTGGCTACAGTTGTGAAGAACACTTTGTACCCTGTGGTGTCCCTGCCTACCCACATCCACCAGGTAACTCAACACATTAGCGCACATTCTGTGTGTGTGTGTGTGTGTCAGGAGGGTACATGTTGTATACTGGTATCTTATTTACCTGCAGCAGCATTTGTTTATAGTTGTTCAATTACTGGGAGGTTGAAAACACTTACAGAAACGTATAAACCAAAAAGTATTGCAAGGTTTTTTAATATAACAAATTAAGATATATGAACTTGGATTCAGAATGAAATCACCTCAACTTTTCCCAAACCTTTATCTGATTTGGGCTTCAGCCTAAACTCCCCTCTGTGACTTTCATTGAAATTGACAAAAGCTGTATTTTCTATTAACCCCCAGATATTTTAAATGCAATACAGTTATGATTATATTGTGTTTAAATATGCATGAAATATTTGTTTATTAGCGATTGATTATTGCCAGTTTGTCATCAGTCATCTAAATAATCGTCCTCGTCCTGTTATTGTTCTGTGTGTGCGGGCATGTGTATGTACTTTGTGTGTGTGTCTGCGTGTTTTATGTATGAGCAGTACTTCTGCGATTCCTCTGGCTCAGACATGCCCCACTTGCTGACAACAGAGTTTTCAGAAGAGCACATCTGTGATCGGTTTGATGTCATTCCCGAGTCTGTGGTCACAGACTTCGTCATGGAGAGCTACACTTCAGCTGAGGATTCTAGCCAGGGCTCCAAACTGGATGACAGACCTCACAGTTGGCACAGCAGTGGTGATTCAGGCGTCTTCTCCACAGCAGAGGACTCGGGCTCAGGGAGTTCCGCTTCAAAGGAGCGGACATGGGGAGTGAAGCTACAGACGTTTGGCAGAGCAACCCTCCCTAGAGAGCCAGGAGACACAGAAGTAGGACAGGAAGAGGAAGAGTGTGTCTCTGCGTGAAAGCTTACTCTCATGTTCAGCTGTTGACTGTTTGTCATACTTTTCTTTGGGTGTTTCCTGTACTGAGATAAAAAAAAACAAACAGGCTTGTTGTGAGAAGGGAGGTGGGTGACTTTAGACTGCAGGTGACTTTCTTTATAATGGAATGCAGGGGAGAGGAATGTTGTTTTTCAGCAGTCTGCTGTTTATCGGTGGCTACTGAACCCAAGAACTTTTCATTTTGTCCCAGGGTGGAACTTGGGCAAGGCCAGTTTATTTGAACAGCACTTTTCATAAACAGTGGCAATTCAAAGTGCTTTACAAAGACCTAAAGCGATTAGCTAAATAATGAACCTTATTGTGTCCCACCCAAGAACCATCACCTCAGGAAGGTGTTTCCAAAAGTTATTCAAAGTAGGAGAATGGAAAGTTACACTTATTTTCCTCTGTTTTGCCTTGTATGGACCCTCATCCATTTTAAAATCCATCTTTAAAATATTTAATGTTTGAGTCTGCAACAGAAGCCTGTTTAGTGTGCCCCACTCTAATGATCGTTCTTTGGATTTGGTTTTGTGTCCGATAGTGCTGCTGAGGTTTTATGTTTGGTTCCTCTTCCCACACATGTGCTGTGCTAAGAGATGCTACATCTCTGTTGTGCTTCAAGGTGTACAGGCCTGTATGAGACCTGTGTGATTGTCATTTACTAGCCATGTAGCTTAGCATTGGCTTCAGAAAACTGTCCTTACTGCTAAAAGGTGTATAGCATTACATTACATTTCTGTGGTGAAAGCTAGTTAATTAAGCTAAATTAGATAAATTCTTGGTATCATTTAAAATAGAAAAGTGCAGTTGTGCAGTCCTGGTTACATATTTTTCCCCAGACATGCTTAAGATGATTTCTAGAATTTGTTTTAAAGATTTTAGAAAGTTATTGGCTTTTAAGCTGCATTTAAACATGATTCTTATAGAATCTTATGCAAGATGTTTTCTTTCCTGTCTTCACTTTTCATGAAGTTTCTTCTTCAAAATTGTAAGACATTGTATATAGTTCTATAACTTCTGTTATGCACTATATTCAGATAAAATATCTGATGTAAACACCTTACATACATGTTTTTTTATATAAAAGCTGAAGCAAAATGTTTACAAAATGCACACTTTGTATTTATTGACTGATTATTATTGAAGGATTTGACAGGAGCCTCTGCAAGATTCCCTCTGCATTTGGGCCATTTTGTTTTGTGGGTTTTTACCTGCCTGCAGAACTTTTGAAGGTCAAATGCTGCATGTAGACCAAAATCTGTTGACCTGGGATGTACATTTAAAGTAAACAATAACAGCAGAAAATCTGTCTGCTGATTTATTTATTTTGCTTCTAGCTCTTTTATTGCCTTTAATTGATTTTAGATGCTCATTCCTCATTTATTACTAATTAGCTCTAATGGATATGTTTTCTGGATACTTGTTTTTCTCCTCATCCAAAAAAGTGTTCTGAATTTGTTGTTAATTGTCGTTTGACGTATAGGAGGGTTTGCAGTTTTCCTTTTAACCCAGGTGTGCCCAAGTTTGATCCTGTGCATCTACAGGTCTGCAGAGTTCATCATCCCTAATCTAACACTTGGCTCTAAAATTAAGATGCTACTGAAGGACTTAAACTGAATCAGGCATATTAGAATTGGGTTAGATATAAACTCTACAGATCATCATGTCCAGACTCTGATTTAATTGGTTGAAAGTTGTCTAAGAATTTTAAATCTTAGCGTTTCGATCGCACTGAACGGGTTCTAGTTGTCACAGAGGGTTTATTCCGTTCGTGTTCAGTATTGAACTGTGCGGGGTTTTACACTGTAGCCAGTAGACTAACATAAACATGGCATGTGTTGCAAACCTCAGGAAACAAGAAATACATTGGAGTGCGATCCGATTTGTGCGCGCATCCCGCCCACCCCTGCCCGAAAATAAAACCGTTCTGCTGTTTGGACGGCAGCTCTCTAGGCTCCATCTCGTCCTTTTACGACACGAAACGGAAGTGGATGGATGCCTGGTGGTACCTTGTGAAAATGGGTGCCAAGAGTGAGCGGTTTATACGCTCCTGTCACCCTGGTGACAATACGACGTGATGGGCGGCGTGGATCGAAAAGATAGCGGAGCACGGGGCAGAGGAATGCGTCGCCCCCTTTACACCACACTCTCTCTACTCGTCATAGTTTCTGGTAAGACAAGGGAATTTGAAAGAGAAAGTAAAATGTCTCGTTGCCCTCCCTGATTGTTCAGATATTTGTGCTACAAAGTAACGATGGGAAGATTGTAGTACGTGGTACTGCTGAACTGTGTAGTAAACTAGTTTTCAGTTCCTGCTGAGTTAGTTTAGTGGATTCTGGGGGAGATGTGTGCTTACACATTTCACAGTACATTTCCTGTGTGGTGGGTTTCCGTGCAGAACCAATTAC
This sequence comes from Brachyhypopomus occidentalis, assembly GCA_020368025.1. Taxonomy (NCBI): domain Eukaryota; kingdom Metazoa; phylum Chordata; class Actinopteri; order Gymnotiformes; family Hypopomidae; genus Brachyhypopomus; species Brachyhypopomus occidentalis. Next base: position 130,645 of record JAGXOD010000005.1, on the reverse strand, counting down.
GTGTCTAGACTAGACAATCTAAGCCTTTGCACAAAATTTAAAACTTAAAATTACTCAGGAGGGTATGTGCAATTTGGTTGTGTCCTTAAGTTTGTATAAATGCCACTCTGATGACATGCTGCTACTTTTTCTTGGCGCGTTCAGGTTACGTTATACGACAGTTTCAGTATTGTGTAAACTATAGAAGTATTGATTATGAAGTGCTGGGATTTGACCGGAGATCGCTATCTCTGGCTGCATTAGATCTGATATAAGATCAGGGTTTTTAAAGTCAGGTGTGTTATGCTATTTAATTTGGAGAAAATACCTTGCAATCAAGTCTTTCTGTTACGTCTGTTACGTGAATGACATAAATGACATCAGTTTTTGGTGTCCTGTATTTTGCTAGTGTGTTTAGTGTTTCATAGCACCCAGTATGACTTGGTGGGCTGTATTTATGGGTTCTGTGTGGTTTTGAGGAGCTTTTACGTCAGAGTTTTTTCTCTGCTGGTGTAAGGGTTTGAAAATAGTTTATGTTTTTTAGTTTTAAGGGGTTTTAAGTTCTGAGAAACATGCCAACATAGCCAAGCAGAAAAAAAGTAACATACTTCAATATGGCTGCTTTTGTGGGAATAATTGTCACAGAGGTGGTATTTTTATATTTGTGGGTAGAGTGGTGTTGATTATATATGTGGGTAGGGTGGTGTTGATTATATATGTGGGTAGGGCACCTCAGTCTGCTTCTGGGGATTTATTCAAAGATTAAACAAATCATTACTTAATGCTATAAAGCACTTGCAAAGCAGAATGCTTATGTCAAAAACTGTATCAGAGATCCCTAACCATTAACTGCCTTGGAGTACTAATGCTTTTTTATTATTACTGCTGCTATAATGATACTGTATTAGGTTATATGTGTCCCCCAGTCTCTGCATCTCTGCCCAGTCCCAAGGATGTAAGAATGATTGCAGTGAACATGAACTACACTCTGCAGTGGTACTGGACTTCCACAGAACTGAGAAACATTGTGACTTTTACTGCAGAATATGCCTTGTGAGTATTTACAACTATACGCTTTAGATGTAAGCATGGTAATTAGGTTTAATGCATTTGTAAAATTGTAACAATCAATAAATAAAAGGATCCACAAGTGGGTAACCAGAGGTGATTAGTGCATCACCTGTCACTCAGCTGGGCTTCAGGTGCAATGAGTTAAAAATATATACCTGAAGGTTTCCTGTATACTTGCTGAGTTTAACCTGCATGCCACATCTGCTGAGAGGTACCAGGTAAAAAAAAAAAAAAAGGAATTTTGTATTTTGGTGTGTGTCTGTTATCTTAACCAGAGATTTATTCAAACATGCTTGTTACCATCCAGGTAATTTACCAGTCACTCAGTCCTCGTGCCTCTATATTCTCTCTATCTCAGCTCAGAGGACAAAAACAATGACGGACTGTACGTAAAGGTGTGTGAGGGCTCAGGAAAGCGCCACTGCGACTTCACGCACATGCTGGATTTCTCGGGCGCTTACATCATAAGGGTGAGGGCGGAGTCAGGAAGTGAACACTCTGATTGGATACATGTCCGGTTCACTCCTGATGAGGATGGTGAGTGCACTAGCCTATGGACAGTCTGCATGTCTCTCCCTTTCAAGCCATTTTTGTTCACATCTGTTCACATGTGCAAATCCTGTGAGATGGATTATAGAATCACTAGTATCTGCAAGGAAAATCCAGGAAAGCGTGTTTAAAAAAAAAAACATAATTGCTTTGTGTTTTAAAAAGGGTACATGTGTCTAGAGAAGAGTGTGAAAACAGTAAGATTAATATGTCTATGAATGAAAATAGGTCTCAATATTTGTCAGTGGTTACCAGAGTGGTTACCAGTTAGCAGAGTGGTTACCAGTTAGCAGAGTGGTTACCAGTCCTTGACATGGAATCCTCATAGACGGCACTAGATTCTTAAGGGCTCAATAAGGCAGTGACTTGTTACTGAGACATATGAGAGCAGGAGAGGACAAGGGGGAGAGGACAGGGGGGGAGAGGACAGGCGGGGAGGACAAGGGTAGAGAGGACAGGCGGGGAGGACAAGGGTAGAGAGGACAGGGGGAGAGGACAAGGGGGGAGGACAGGCGGGGAGGACAGGGGACACACTGCCCTCAATCTTGGGGGTGAAGGGTAAGACATGTGGCATAAAGGCATCTGACATGGCTGCTGTTATGACTCAATCATGCAGGGCTGCTGGGGCCGCCCAGCCGAGTGAACATAGAGGCTGATGTCGCTATGTTGGTCCTCACTATATCCACATCGGTGACGAGCACCGTGGTGAAGCTGCAGTATCGAGTGCTGTACTGGGAGCGGCTGAGCCCAGAACAGGTACCGCACACGCGCGCGGACAGGCCACGCACACGCGCGCGGACAGGCCACGCACACGCGCGCGGACAGGCCACGCACACGCGCGCGGACAGGCACCGCACACGCGGACGGACAGGCCACGCACACGCGCGCGGACAGGCCACGCACACGCGCGCGGACAGGCACCGCACACACGTGGCATAGAAATGTGCATGAGAAAAAATAAAGCGACACTACAACAACCTCCATGATTAACAAAGGTTTAAAAATTCATACTGACTTAGCAGTTGTGAAAAGGTAAAAATATTATCAAGTAGTAAGATGATATGTTTTTTTTTTATGGCCAATAACGTTTGAAGATGTACAACGTGTTTTCAACATTCACTGTATTGCCAAAAGTATTCGCTCACCCATCTGAATGATCAGAATCAGGTGTTCCAATCACTTCCATGGCCACGAGTGTATAAAATTAAGCACCTAGGCATGCAGTCTGTTTTTACAAACATTACAGACATCCAAACTTCATGTGGCCTTCAGATTAGCTCATGAACAGTGTGCAGAGAACTTCATGGAGCTTCATGGGTCTCCATGGTCGAGCAGCTGCATCCAAGCCATAGATCACCAAGTGCAATGCAAAGGGTTGGATGTGGTGTAAAGCACAGTGGTGTAAAGCACAGTGGTGTAAAGTTACCAGGAGAACAGTACTTGTCTGACTGCATTGTGACAAGTGTAAAGTTTTTTGGAGGAGGGATTATGGTGTGGGGTTGTTTTTCAAGAGCTAAAAAGCTTAAGCTCGTATGTGAGTCAAGGAAGGTGAGCGAATATGTTTGGCAATATAGTGTATAAATCTCCAAGATTTCCTGGGCCAGTGGTGGTTAAGGTGTAACATGCCTCATGTCACTGACTCCTCATTGATTTCTCATTTTATCCCATTCTTGCATCTGTAGAAACAGGTGAAGGATTATGATAATCCATACGTTTCACTGGTCTCGTTGAAACCTTGGACAGAGTTTTGTGTGCAAGTTAGCGTCTTTGACCAGAACTTTGACATGAGCAGTAATTTCACATCTCCTCAGTGTGTGTACACCAAAGGTATGAACACCTACCAGTCCTACTTCCTGATTGTTTGTAAAACATTTGTAAAACATTTTTTTACATTTGCATTGCTCCTTACTGCATTTGTCATCTCTATAATTCGCCTATATCATCTATATAAATCTAACTTTGCATGTTACCAGTGAAAAGTTCATTTAAAATGAATTATTTCCTGTGTTTAGGTCCCGTTTCACTATGGCAGATGGGTTCTGCTGTGATATGCAGTATTGTCCTTGTAGGAACATTATCATCCATCTACTGTATCTTCAGAAGGCTGTGTCCACCACATAAAACACCTGACAGCATACTAGTAAGGGCTTATTGTATCTGTACTTGTATTTTAGAAATACATACATATATACCTACATACTTATTATTAAATTGAGGCATCCAGTAGTTTATAATGACAGTTAAATACACTACAATAGTGATGTGAAACTAGTGCAATACAATATAACGAGTTATAAAAGAATAAACTACACTAAACTATACAAACTACACTAAAATGTAATGAAATTAAAAACTGGGTGAACCTCGTTGTAAAAGGATCTGCATGATCAGCTTTGGATCAGGTGATAATGATGTGCAAGGATGCAAAAATATTCATCAGTACCTGTAGAACCAGAAACCGTATGGCCAGAGTGTATATAAATAGGCCTCCATAAGTAAATATGTGAATACAATGAGACCCATACATATGTGTGACTTATGATCAAGTAACCGTCTAGTATTTAGTCTTAAGAATTTCAAGTCAGTCCCCGGCAACCTCCTCCCCCGTCCTCATACCAAAATCTTTCCCCTTAAGAGAACAGTGAAATATTAGGCTCTTCTAACCTTAATCCAGTTCTCTCTGTCCTCAGGATCTCCCTTTTGATCTTCCATCTCTGCTAGAGGTGCAAGAGGACACGTGTGAAGTAGCGCTTGTGATCACACCCAGCATGTGTCTGCAAGCCTCACGGTGCCCCCTGCTGGAGCAGCGTGGTACCAGCGGGATCCAGGCTATGTCAATACACTGCAGGAGTGATCGTTTTGAGTGTGACTAAGGCTTCGGATCTGCGCAACAGAGCTGATGAAGTAGGTCTTGAGTTCTTTATGAGGATCTCCTGACAGGCTGCAGGACAGGAAGCGACACTGCTGACACTGCGGAATCGTGAGAGAAGTGAAAGACAGAGCAGATTCTGGGGCAGCGACCCTGTCACACACACAAACCAGGCATGTTCACTGCAGTGTTCATAAATGAAATAAACAGTGGTAAAATAAGAAAAAATGTCTATACCTTTCACATTTTCTGCTCCAGGAGCAGAAAGTTTAGTTACTTGAGATCCACTGGAGAGACCATGGAAACCAAGTGTAGCACAAATCAGGATTGTTGAGATATCCTGAGATATGCTGCCACATTGTTCCCCTTTACCAATTGAAAAGGTCAGTGGTTTTGTGACTGATGTACCTCACTTTGGAAATACTTTCAGTTTGTGCTTTTCCTGACTATGTTTATTAATTTATATGCATATTATGTGCCTTGGAGTTCTTATGCCTTTTTATGAATGTTTTAATGTGTTATTACTGTGCTGGCCTGAGTTTGTAGCAATCCCCTTCCCTTCAGAGTGTCATTGCTGTCAATGATGCAGTCATTGTTTTGTGACTTGTTAACTGTCCAAGTGCTTTGTGTTTTGCGTTTGGGTTTCTGCAGAGGGGTCTTGTGTTCCTCTGTTATTTGATGCACCACCTGTGTGTCACTCCTTAGTTTCTCCCTGATAAAACCCACTTCTGTTGTAACTGCTGTGTTCACTGGGCTTCCAGGGAGTTTCCTGGGCTCCTGTGTCGGGTCCTCCTGTCCAACCCCTTGGCTCTGATCCAACTCACTGGCCAATAAGCGCATCAGGAGCATCATGGGGAGGGTCAAAAGCCCCCCCCCCCCTTTTTATGCTTTAGTTTTTTTCAGCTGTCGTCGTGATCATTTACATTGCCAAGCCACTTCCAGTATTCACCCAGCAATAGTTATCAGCCTCATCTATCTCTAGTCCTGTTTATTCATATTTACTTTCTTTATATAGATATAAATAGATAGATACGTATATACATATGTACATACATACCTACATACATACTTACTTTATTGATCAAGGGTTGAAATTTCAAGTATCCAGCAGCACATACAGAGTGAAAATATGAAAAATACAGATAACAAAAGGCAGAAAGATAAACCAATAAACCATAGAACTAGGACAGAATATTAAATTAAAAAATAAAATAAACTAAGAAAAAGGGTGGAATTGAAAAAAAACTATAAAGATAAGATATATTGCATACAGAAATAAACATACATTAAGATGAATGAAGTTTGTGCAGTTTGTCGGTTATTGTGCTGGAACTGCCGTGTTTGTACTCATGTTTCATGTTTGAATGTTTAGAGATCATCTTTACTTTTCATTAAATGTCTTTTGTTGTTCGAACCAGGCAACATTCGCACTGGTCATACACATTCATCGATTTGCCTGTTTATATATATTGTTTTTTGTAATAGCTCAGAATAACAACATAGGAAACATTTTTTAATACGGCACCATAAATACGATCATAATTATGCAATAATAATAAAAAGGTGTGATACGTTTGAGACGTTACCGTGAATGTACAAGTCATACTAAGAACATATACCATAAAGGTTAACACGTTCTCCACAAAAACCACACCGGATGCCGTAGCTGTGAGCACGCCCAGAATCATTCACAACACTAAATACTAGGGAACCTATAATATGTGTGTAATATGTAGAAGAGCGACATTAATGTAGGTCTAGTAACATTTCTTTGTGGCAGGTCTTTTAAAAGAAAGCTGTATTTTCGCTTTTGGTTCGTGGCACCGTCAACAGACGTAGCGGAAATAGCGACTTCGTCCGCAGTCAGGAGGCAGAAGAGAAGGAAGCAGGAGAAATGCGCAGACGAAATACAGCCGCGCCAGACATGGGGTGGACATGGGTGGAATAGTTTACCTCCATTATGGATTGGCAAAGCATATTTGTTTGTCTGTTCTTCCTCGTTATCCGTCGCGGTAAGGTCACAAGTATCTTTAAAACAAAACTGTTTTGCGTAGACTGTCCGCCTGCGTGGTGACGTGAGGCCCAGAGTGGTCGCTAACTAACACGGGCACGTAGGTTAGTTCGACACTGGCACCGGTGCCCAGCACAGTCCGCCATAAACAGATGTTAATAGAGGGCAGAAATACGCGTGTAGGACTGATGTAGTGGCAGGTTCGCTAACTAAAGTTACTTGTGGAAGTTAAGAGGGTTGGCGGGTTAACAGGCCGACTTCATACAGTGAGCGCTGTAGTGAAAGGTGAATAAATCGGCGTAATAATAAAGTGAATTTATTATATAACGACTTACGATTGACATAAATAGTACTACTATAAATATTCTAGTATTGTATTGTTGTAAATACGTAAATAGTATTACAAGTGAAGATATTTATTTCAGTGCATTAACAGTCTACAATGTCTTCATTATTTCAGTATGGTTAACAGAGTTGCCAGCACCACAGGGTATTGATATCAAGTCTTCAGTGCTGTTGTGGGATTCCCCCAGAGACACAAACGTGACGTTTGCGGTCCAGTACAGCACGTAAGAACAGCCTACAGTACACCAGTGCCAACGTCATAGCACCTTTACCTCTAAGTAATGAAAGTGGGGTGACAAACTGGTTTCATAAAGCACTCATTGCGTTTAAGTCATACTGCATGCCAAAATTAGGATCAGATTGGACGTTTTTTCCATTCACAAACATTAAATGCTGATTTATAGTCCAAACACCCGTTACACCAATCCAGACTTGTCATTCAAGACATTATATATGTTTTTGCTTTGCTGTTGTAGACCACATTCACTTTGAATTTATTTATAATCAAACATGTTCATTTTGTAAACTGAATATAGGTTGCCAGTGGGACCATGGCACAATATGACTGGCTGTCATCTGCTACGCTGTGACTTTAGTGCTGAGGATTTCTATGGGAAGGTGTTTCGTGTTCGAGCAGAGAGAGGAAATCTGTCATCAGTTTGGCAGCAGTCAGAGCTGGTTCAATGCGCACACAGTAAGGCTTCTGCTTCCGTTCCTTAATACATTTCAAAATGATTTTTCTTTGACATAATTTGTTTACAGCACTGATTCTAACAATCTGCTCTTTCTGGTCGCCAGTTGACACGTGTGCTCCCCTGATAACTCTCACCGTTACAACAGACAGGGTGCATTTGTGGATGTCACACAGAGACAAAAGCCTGAAGAAAATATATGGAGGTCACATCACCTTTAGACCTCTATACTGGAAAACAACAAATCCAGATGATGTACAGGTCTGTAATTGTCACTTTTCTAAGAATTTTCAGTCAAACAATTTTAATGATAAATTTGTTGTCACCTTAAGGTTTTTGGACAAAGTCAATTTAAAATAGGGGTATTTGCCATTAACTGCAAAGAAAAACATCAATGTGACCAAACTTCAGTAATGCTTTCTGAAATCTAGACCCATCTGGGAAGATAAAGCAAGCAACCTTGCTACTGAATGAAAGCAACAGAGTTGTTATTTAGGAACTGGGCACAACTGAATCAACAATGAAAAAATGTTCAAATGTGAAACAAAATTGTTGGTTTGCTACAGGTAGGTTGCCTGTGCAGAACCATTTCTAATCAAGGAAAGGAAAAATGACCATTATCTATAGGAAACGTTAAATGTCTGAAGCAGCAGAATCTTTAAACCATAATGATAAAGGAGCAGGATTATGAAGGCTGGGCCACAAGATGCAAACTTGTCAGGAGCTAGATTATAAAATAGATTATAGCACACTAGAGGCACAAAGAGAAAACATAATCCTGCAAATTTTGAGGTCTGTGGAGTCTTCAAATGTCATACGAAGGCTCAAGAATTAATATAGAATCAGCTTGCACTGTCCGTACAGAAGCTAATTACTAGGTTAGTTAGCTAAATACAATGTTTGCTACCCACCTAATCACATCAGGGGCATCATGAGTGCTACAAACAAACTAGCTACAACAAAATGATAGTTAAACAGAAGCCACAACTCTGTACCACTGATCAAGTGTTTGAGAAGAGACTGATTAAACAGTGGAAATAGATGAAGTTCCTCCTTGGTTGGAATCAATATCTGCAGCCATACCTCATACTTCAGATAAGTGTCTCCAAACTTATTGAAGACCACTGTTTTAAATTGTACTAAAATCACCCAAAGAATGTCCAGTTTTGTGAAATAGTTTGTAATTAGGGATGCAACATCTGGAAGTGTAGAAATTAAGTCAATAAAAATATCTAGCGGTTATACACCGTGTGCACAATTATTAGGCAAGTGAGTATATTGACCGTAATCCACACCCTATTTCAAGGTGTGCACAATTATTAGGCAGTTTTTTATTTTAGGCAAAATGGACCAAAAAAAGTAATTTAACTGACTCTGAAAAGTCAAAAATGACCAAAAGTCACTCTTGAAAAAGTTGAAATTGATACGATATTGGGGCGTGATCACAGAACCATCAAACGTTTTGTTGCAAATAGTCAACAGGGTCGCAAGAAACGTGTTGAGAAAAAAAGACGTAAATTAACTGCCAAGGATTTGAGAAGAATCGAGCGTGAAGCTACCAGGAACCCATGATCTTCCAGCTCTGTCATATTCCAGAACTGCAATCTTCCTGGAGTACCAAGAAGTACAATGTATAAAAAGTTGATTGTCAACTGATCAAGAAACAGACAGACTCCATGAATGGAAGGCTTATCACTATTATTGAGAAGAAGGGTGGCTGTATTGGTCACTGATCTTTTTTTATGTCAGAAATGCTTATTGGAAGGATTTGAGTTGATTGTTTATAATTCTCACTTGAACAGATGAAAATAAAAAAGTGATATGAAAATGTGTGTTTCATTTAGCTGCATAATAATTCTGCCTAATTGTGCACTTAGATATTCCAAAGAGCCCAAACTTCAGTTTTACTTTCTGAAACATTCATGTTTGAGGTTTGACATTTTGGATTAACAGAGCACTGTAGTTGGTGATTTAATTAAAATAGTCCTCAAAAATAAGACTTGCCTAATAATTGTGCACTCAGTACATCCATCTTTAATAAAACCTGCTGAGACAGTATCACTATTCTTGAAGGGTAATATATATTTCACTCTGTAATTTTCCAGTTATTTCTCTCTTGTCTACCTTACAAAGTAAGAAAAACTAACAATACTTTGTACGTCCCCAGGAGCCTGAGGGCATTACCAACCCCATCATCATTTGGGGCCTTGAGTCAGGGAAGAACTACTGTTTCCAGGTTGAGTATTTAAACTTCAATAATCCATATGGCCATCACAGCAACTTGATTTGCAAAGAAATCCCAGAAAAACGTAAGTTATCTGAGGGTTTTGTACAATTCTTCAGTTTGCTTTTAATACAATTACAGTTGAATATAGTGTGTTCTACTGCTGACCTTAAAGATGTAATGGTGAAGCTGGAAGCAAATGTGGAGCATAGTTTCTGGGAATAATCATTGTTAATGCTATTATTGTTATTAGCTGCACAATCTGACGGAAAGAAATGGAAATGAAAACCTCAATCCCCAACCACGGGGGGTGGGGTGGGGCGGGGGGGGGGGGGGCTTGCAGAAGGGGGGAAGGTGTAATTCCTGAAATGGGTTTAGCAACTGAAATCTGTTACCTAGGAAACTGAACTGTTTTTTGTTCGACACTGAGCTTGGAATACATAACCTATATTTGCCTTGGAAACATAAGATCTGAAGCTTGGCTAATAATAATAATAATAATAATAATAATAATTGGGTTTGCTGGACAGTAGGTTTACTGGCTGAATCACCATCATTTATACCAAAATGTATTTACATACGTTGTATAGTTGGATTGCCGCTCTCTGGGTTCCCATGTCAAACTAATCCAGTCCAAACAGGATTATAATCTGTACATGGCACTAGTCGCACTGATGGAGTGCTGTGGCTTTGTGGTTGGACATTACAGGGAGGCTTAGACTTCTTATGTGTTCTGTAGAGTAGTGGTGAAGATATTAAGTAAATTCAACCACAAAAGCAGAGCTCTGTAGCTGAGCAGACATTACACTGCATGTGTACTTCAGAAGAGAAACATAATAGTTGAGGCCATTAATACCAGACACATGAATATTTAAGGACCTGTCTTTTGTGGTCTAAGTCTAAGATATGCATATAATATGCCTGAGAAACATTGATTAAATTTTTTTATCCATTGTAACTACAAATTTTGCACTTGGGCCCCAAGGATCCCACTTACATCAGTGGATTAGACGTCTATTTTTTTATTTAGAAGGATGATCTGCACTCAACATCCACTTTATTAGCAACATCTACACTCCGCCTACACTCTGCCTACACTCCACCCACACTCCGCCCACACCCGCCTATACTCCTCCCACAATCATTAAACTCCACCTACATTCCGCCCACACCCCACATATACTCCGCCCACATTCATTACACCCCGCCCACACTCCGCCTACACTCCTTGCCGACTTTTATTAGATACAGCTGTATCACAGATGGATTTTATAGGTGTCTAATTACAGACTGCAGCCTATGCACAGTTCAATAGGCTATTGCTACTTCATTCATCACTGGTAAGTTTCAATCTATAAGAACACGGCTGATATAAGAATATAGATGTGGATACAGACATGGTAACGCCAATATGTTCCCTCAATATGTTTATTGTTTTATTCAAACAAAGAATTATATATATATATATATATATATATATATATATATATATATATATATATATATATAATTATATATAACAAGTACTCACATGCATAACATGTACACACATAATGTTTTACAGTCATCCCATGAAGATTATAGCAAGGAAATGGTAGATAACCTCCCCATGTATTTTGGAATGCCTTGGGCCTTTTAGAATGTTGTGGGTCATAACGGATATTTCCTGATCAAGGTTCTTTTAGAGACATTGAGCAGTTTGATGGTCTGCAGTTTTTATTCTTTCCTCCGCTGCACTTGTTAGCTGAGATCAAGGATTCCTCTCCTAATATGGTTAACCTGGGCTTAGCGCTATAGTCATTTTGAGTCCTTCTTCTAAAGGACTACCTCTTTCTAAAACTCAGAAGCATGACTAGAACATATGAAGTAGAGGCCCTATTTCTGTTTCACATCTAAGGCCAAGTCTGGATTGTCTAGAGTCTATCTTAAGGAGTCTCTCAGGAGTGTAGCTGTCTCTGTAGAGCAGGTTGCTCTTCTGATGAGTCGAGGTGTAAACAGAAAGATGTATAATCAAAACGAAAAGCAAAACACGGAACATGAGCAAAGAAATGACAACATTCATCTAAACAAGTACAAACGCACTAGTACAGCAAACGCTGGATCACAAACAGCTACTAAGCAGCTAAACAAACATTGGAGATATAAATGCAGTAACTGAGAACAGAACGAGACACAAGTTAAGCAGGGAAGAAGCGAATGCAGGACATGGCAACGTATGAATGAACGAATTAATGAACGAATGAATGAATGAAGGATACGGAAGGGTAACTCTTTGTGTATAACACCAAATGCACATATTCCTTTGCTGTGCCAAAAATGTGTAATACTTTGAAAAACATCCTACCCTGTGGAATAGAACGATTTAAGCACAGTACTTAAGTGAGTACTTCAGTGTGCTACTGCTTTACTCACTCACTGAGGTTATTTCCTGTCTTTGTTATTACCATTTTCAATTTATTACCATTTACCAAAATTATTTAGGCCAGACTCTTCCAGCATGGCTTTTATTAGAATCTGTGATTGTTTACTTAGTTTCTTAGGATATTTTAATTAAATATCACAGAGCAGATTGAACTGTGTCTGTCTTCTATGTCCCCATAACCAAAAGCCGTCTGTACGAGTGTACACAGGCATGGCAGTTGTTACATGTCTGTGTCACTGGTGGGCTCAAGGTTTTCTGCCACACAAAGAAATATCCAGCTAGTGCTGATCCTAAATGGACCGTTCACGAAGGCCTAGAGACTAACACAAAGAGGTGTGGCAGAGGTGGACATTCCAGATTCAGAAAGTAAAAGTCCTCACCAAGATTTTGTTCAGGCTTCTTGGATTGTGTTTATTCCACTAATTTTACCTGGCTTGCACTAATTAGAAAATCCAGCAAGCTTGAGTAAAATCCTGGGAAGGAGTTTTACTTTATGAACCTGGAATGTCCACCTCTGTGAGTAGGTGGCATTCTGGTCTACGTGGAGACAAAATAAACATATTGCACAGTTTCCAGACATGTTGAAGCATGATGAAACATCTTCTGTAGAACTTGGAGAATGTGTACATCCTAAACACAGCAGCACACTTCGTCGCTTTAATGTGACCTTCTATAAGACGCTAAAAAGCAGATGATCCAGAAAGTGTAATATATAATAAAATTATAATAATTTAAAAAAAACAATATATTTGATATAATTGTGAGATTTAAAAGATTAAAGCTTACCACAAAATACACAAAAAACAATAACAGAGAAGACTAGATGAGGTGTGTATCTAACAGGTAAAGGTAATGAAGGGAAAGTGTGTCAGTAGGGACACTGATGCAGGGCATCCTTGATGATGATTTAACTCACTAGTCTGTAGTGAATGTTTACCTGTAAGGTACAAATTCTAATGCACTTGTTTTGTTTTTTGTCTCTGTCCAGCTGCTGATCGAACTCTCCGTATCATCATCTCAGGAGTGCTGACTGTGCTGGCTTTGGTCATGTTGGGGTGTTGGTCTTACTTTGTTTACCATTATTACCGAAAAATCAAACAACATCTTCATCGATATCTTGAGGCACCTCTGGATATTCCTGACCACTTTCATAAGGTACAAAAAGCTATTTTAAATATATAATATAGCAAAATTGAACAGAACAAAACATTGCCTGTTAAATATAGTCTGATCAGATATTATTTTTAACTCTGATGAAGAGTGATCTTCTAGATTGATCTTGTAAGGCATTTTCTCATGTGACACTGGATTCAAAATGACATCATTTCTTTTTCTCTAGTTTTTGTCAAGTGAATTCTCAGAGGACCAAGTTAATCACCTCAACAGTCAAGATGAGGAAATGTGTGACTTCGTTTCATTAGAACAGGCTCAACTGGAGCCAGAAGCAATGGGAAAAGGCTGATGGGAAAGGGGCCGTGAGCTCGCTTTCCTTCCCTCAAAAGACTTTTAAAGTTTTTCCACATAGTTGTTCACATACTTGTAAAAAGTGTGATCTCCTCAAACTGTTAATATAGCATTTCCTTGCTGTTGACTGAGCCAAGGAAACCGTACTGCTAATATGTTTTACTTACTTTACTGATTTGCACGGTTGACATTTCCCAGTGCGGCATATAGCTGTTTGGACACTGTTTAAATTATTGGATGCAATGTTTTCTTTGAAAAGTAGCTGTTACTGTTGTAAACACTAGGTAAAGAAAATGAGTATATGTAGTGTACATTGCATATATCGGAATATAGTAAATATAATAACTAAAAGGACAGTGCTCGCCTCTCTGCCTTTGTGTACTTTAGTGTATTCCGATTGCTCCACACTATGTGCACATCAGTCACTGACCAGGTAATGAAGGGATCACCCCATGGGAAAAAATACCAGTCTGTGGAATTTTGAATCTTCCTGCTGAACCGGAGTCATATTTTAGTGTAGGGAATTGAGAGACTTCCTGGTGAACGTGTGTCAGATTCAAGTGTGGAGAATTGAGAGATTTACTGGTGAGGATGTCTGTGCATCCTGAAAGTGGAACATTTCAGCCCTCTTTTTTTCTGTTTGCCCATGATTTGTAGTTTTTTTTTGTTTGTTTGTTTGTTGCTACAAACCGCTGTGATGATCAGGCTACGTTTTATATGAGCCCATGTTGATTTTACTTTTCATCTTTGATTAGGTGATTGTTCAGGAACTACATCTGCTAGCTTCTTACAATAATTATGAACTGGGTTAGGGTTCCTATTTCCATTGTGTAGTAAATAATACTTTTTCAGTATTATCTTTATCCCTTTGTTTTCCATTAAAACACTATCTAAACATATTTCTTGTGGACAGTTGTTTTTCTCAAATAAGAGATTCTTTCCTAGAAAATTATTTAAATAAGAAAATGTTTGTGGTTTTAGAGGGAAAGTATCTGGTCTTAATGCACTGCTGTCTATGCACAGTTCTGTTTGTGGACTGCAGTGTTTCTACAGGCTGGATTTTACTAGAACGCTTGTGTCTTTATTTCTCTTGTCGGACCTACCCGTACACTTTCAGAACTTTAAAACCCCACAGAAGGAATGCAATGATTTTAATAGGTTTTCAGCTACTGTTCTGAACATAAACTGGTTTCATCTATAATTTCACAAGCATTTTGCTAGCACTACTAATGACATGTCTGCAACATTATTTAGAAACCATGCTTGCTAAACTGAACGTGCATATATGTGAAAAATCAAAGAATACTCAAAAAAGATTAAACAAATGTGTAATGACTTCCAACAGAGACATAATTTATAAAAACAGCTGCAATAAAAAAATGCTAAAGGAATAAACAAGGTATAGCATACAGTCTGACCTCAGGCAACATTATCACATTCACATCTCAGACTTGCATGAAAGTTGATAGTGATTTAAATGGAGTTTTTATACAAATACTGCACTTTCACGAACAGCTAATAGCTCTCATATGTTCCCATAGTTAATATGTTCCCATCATGTTATATTTGAACATCAGTCTAAAATTGCTGTCCTGAAAATGCAATAATTATGTTTTAAATAACTGGGTCGGTTACAAATGTACCTGGAAGAAGATCTCAGCAACCCTACTGACCCCAACCCTAACCCATAATCATCATGATTATGTGTGGATCATGATTTATTTTGCTCCAAAGGTCAGAGGTGTTGTGTGTTCTCCCACTTCATCAACCATTATGGAAAAGGTCTGAATACAGTTGTGACCCTACCACATGCAGTAGCATAAATTACTTACTGGGAAAGAGGGATGCATATGTGTGTATGTATATAAACATTATGGTTTTCATGTATTGTCCTGAACTTTTTTGTTCTATTTCCTGTTTAACAGGAATGGGGGACTTTTAAGTTGGGAGGGCAGCCATCTTGAAGGAAAACAAAGAAGACGGCAGTTGGCTGGCCCAGGAGGAGGAAGGTAGTGCTTCTTCTACAGCTCCTCTCATCATCTTCCTCATCTGTTTTTTGAATATTTGGAATAGTTATGAAAAGCCAAACAGCTGGGTGAGACTTATGCTTTTTTGTGCTGTTTTATTCTTCCTTTTTTTGCTGGGTTTCCTTCTGGATATTCCATGGATGGATTTGTGGGTGACTGTCAGTGGGACTGAGACTCTGTACAACAGACTCCACTGGAGCATATGGGACTGGGATGTATCGTTGTATCACTTCCAGTTCTAGTGCCTAATGTAACGAGTGTATACGTGTTGACGTGTTGAGTGTGACGCTATTTTCAGGAAGCTCCAATCCACAATTTGCTTTTACTTGTACAGTTTTGCTTTGTTGGGGTTATTGCATTGTACATCTGAATAAGTTAATTGCACCAATTGGCAGTGTCCTGCACGTTGGTAATCAGTATTAGAAAAATCTGTTACACAGTTATCCTGATAAAGGGAGATGCCAATAAATGCAGAACATTTAAATTTTTTTTCCTGCAGTCCAATGCAGGACAACCAGCTGTCAGCAGGACAAAAACAATGTTGCTACAGTCTGCATGTTCTGGATGACGGTGGATGTGCCACCAAGGACGATTTGTCATCCAGTCTTTTAAGCCTGGGAGAAATTAGGACTGGCTGATCTTGGGTGGCATGCAGGGCCTGCAGGAACTGGCATCATGTAGCGCACCTGCTTCCAGAAGCGCGAGGCAGGCTGTGCTGCGTGAGGACTCCTCCTGTCCCAGCGCAGGAGAGGCGTCTTCCAGAGGAGATGCTGTAGGCCCTGGGGAATCTCGGAGCTCTCGCTCATACCTCCCAGCTGAATAAGAATCGCTCTCATCTCCTGCTGGACCAGTACCTGGTGTAGTCCCACATGCCAGGCATAATCTTGTGGGGTCATGACCTTTTGACCTTGGCAGACTCCTGGCGTTAGTACCACTATGAGCCTCCGACTGAGCTCTATTGTTGCATCAGTAAGTGCCAGGCAGTCTGGTAATGTCATGGAAAAGGGACACAAAGGGCAGAGAAGATAATCTATTAATAATAATAATCTATAATAAAAATATAATAATAATAATAGATAATATATTAGTCCCACACTGTGTTACTGCAGCTGCAGCTGAAGAGTCAGTGGCACATTTATGCACAAAGGGCCACACTGTCCTATAGGCAGAACGCAGGCAGTGGGAATGTGGCGTGAATTTTAAGTGAACTGTCATCCTGTTGTACAAGATGCTGTTTACAACTCCTGTTGTGTTTCATTCAGAAACACCCAAGTTGGACTGTATGCTGCACCTAGTTAATTCCTTCAGCATGAGTAGATTCAGCTCATTCTTTTAAAAACACAGGGCCATCTGACACAGCTGAGGTGTGTGAGCTCCACACATCTGTGTGTTCTCTGACACAGCTGAGGTACTGATTCTCCTCCTAGTTAGATCATTTAAATACAAACCTTAGCTTACAGGACCATTTAAGTCTTCACATGTACAAGGCTCACTGAAAAAGTCCAAAGCACATACCTTCCCCAGGTAGGTCATCTCTTCCATGAATGAAGAGTTTAAAGCCACACTTGTCCTCCAGAACAGCTGGGAGAACTGTGCCGATGAAATGAGCTAAAATCATTTCTGTTTCCTCATCCATTTTGTCCTTCTGATAGATCACGTAAGCGTCATACACTTTTCCATCTGAATATGGAAACATGGATATCATTTTAAATGCTTTTAAAATCTATGACCTCAGGGGTGGTAGCTGATTCAACATTTCAACAAAACATAAGGATTCTCTTGTTTTTCTGAGAAATTTGAAATCATCGCATATTTTGCAAAAATCGTCCTTCACTGAATATTCATTTCATCCTTGCAAAACAAATTTCACAAAAAATTATAAAAGAAAACCTTTTTCTTGGACTGGTAGTGCATTCTTATTTTTTCATATGATCCAGACATTTTCACTTTCTTTTCTCATATCAGTTTCAGTGTGACACTAATCATTTGTTAGTTTAATAATATTGTAGGTACCATGTCAAACCAGCAGGTGGCAGTACCACTGGCAACACATTGAACAAGCTTGACGGAAGAAAGGGTGTGTCTGAAGTTCGTGGAATCCAGGTGTTTGAACACCCTGATCCTCCATCTCCCGCACGAGGTTAGACCTTTTTAAGAGAGGTTCCGCAATCTCTCTCTGGGTTTCTTTATTATTAAGAACAAATTTAGTACGATTAACAGCAAACAGCTGAAAATCGTATTTCTTAATTAACGAGCCCGAGTTACGGTGTAATCAGACAACCGACTGATCAACGTTAACGCGGCAACAGATTCACTGAACTACCTCCATCAAGCTAACGCGGCCACACGGACTGAAACAATGGCGATCAATTCCCTGTCGTTAAACCGTGGACGAGACTCGCATTCCTGGACAAAATCCTCAACACGTGAGAGTCTAACCGCTGGGCATAGTTTATAAAAGGGCATAGTTGTTTAAACTGTAGACTTAACTAAGTTTTAGCTAAGACATTCTGAATGTTTGTGTTCAACTTTGTTTAGATAGACTTCATCAAAATTTGTACATACAAAGTTCTCTTTGCTGTGCATGTGATCTCTGTCTGTCTGATTTATTGATAACTGATAGTCTTCCCCATTCTCACACACCACAGGCGCCATTATCCTTTGTTCTGACCACGTTAGAATAAAGCAGCTGAGCTCATTAACATACAGCCACGCTGCTCTACTGTTTAAAGTCGGCGCCGTTTTTGTTGCTTTGTTCCCCATAGGAGAACGGAGATTACAAACCCCGCCTCCTCACACGCGCACGCCCGCACAAGCACGCGCACACGCTTACTCTCTTCCCCCTTCTACACATTCACACACACTAGACGCCAGTCTTCACTGTAAATATACTGATCCCTGTTGATGCTGTTTGTTTTAGAGTAGTTGGTTGTAAATAAATGTCATTTATTTTCAACAAATTGTCTATCATTCAAAAGTGGTTGCTGCCAAAGAATTCATAGTTAAATCCATCAGATACCAAACCATTAATTACCTTTAGTTGAGAACTAAATGTTGTGTTTCTGGTATAATTTGAATGAGACTGATTTTTAATGAATGAGTGATTAATAATTAAGGTAAAATATTTATATCTACTTTAAAGGATTAGTGAAACCCCATTCAATATATTATGCACACTTAATGTAAATGGATTTTTTACTATTCAGGTCAAATGCAGTAAAATACTATTGAATTCGAAATGCTGGCATGGAGGGGGCTACCAAGGTGTAGAATTCTCCCACTTGCTTATAATTGTCAATATAGATAAAAAAGTTCTTCACCATCTCTTTTGTTCCATACAACCCAGAAGCTTCTGAAGAACAAGATCAGATCCACAGCGAACCACTTCGATATACCAACAGTGAGCAGAAAGAGAAGGAAAATGCACAAAAACATCACAACCAATGGCAGAGCTGATTCTGAAAAATAAGGAATGAAAGCATTGGTGAGGAGCAGTACTAGTTTAAGATACTTTTGCAAATGCACACGTCGCCCATTGGAAAAAAAAAAACTGCTTCATGGATTTGTGTTTGTTTTTACATAATCCCTGCTATCTCCATAGTAACTGGCCTGTAGTACTAGAGGCTCTTATGAGCAGAACTTACCCCTGGATCTGAGAGTGATGAACACCTGCACCCATTTACGTGAATCTAAGGCTATACAACGAAACACAGAGTGGAGGTCCAGCTCCGAAACCTTCCTGATGGTCAGAACAGACACACTTGTCCCGTTTACTGTCCTGTAACGAGAGCACAGGGCTACATTGCTCTACACCCACTTCAGCCATTTTTTGGGGTGGGGGGTTCAGCATCAAGTACTGTCTTAGAAATATGACAATGAATATACATAATCTAGGGATGATAAACCATTTGACCATGATAATCTATATTTATAACTACAACAATATACAGATGACCCATAGTTTATGACTGTCATGACTATGATGCTATTCATCGTTCTTTCATGTCTCTGGAGGCGGGTGGCAGATACAGTGGCGTGCTGGCACATCGATGCATGCACATTAAAGACATGTCTGTGGTGCCATAAGAGCTCCAAACCATGAGGAGGGATGTAAATACAAAGAAAGATAAGCAGGTGAAACACCAGGACTGATTTTGAAAACGATTTTACACAAGTTGCATCATGCAGGAAGAGATAGGCAAGCAGAGAGATGGAAGTGATGTGTGCAGGTCACTTTGTGCACGTTCGCAGCTGCCTTTGAACTGAAGTTTAGCGCTTTAGCAGGAAGAAGGTGTCGCAGTAATCCACATGCCAGGTGGTTTTACCTTGTGTCATATGAATAGCCCTTTACTCCAACCAGTTTGGTGACATTTCTCACCCAAAAAATTATCAGTTGATCCATTACATTAGTTCCAGTGCCAGAAAACACAGAGCATTTAAGCACCAGCTCAGCACCTGATACAAAGGGAACAGGAGTGTGAGTTTCCACTCACTTCATTGGTTCATTTTGATTTCAGTAATCTGTAATAATTTCAAGTATAATCATGTAAGGCCTTCTGTTGGTTGTTTAATTAAGATGTTGATTCACCTAAATCTGTGAACTCTATGGAGTTGTTACGAGGAGAGAGGATTCTTGGAGGATAGCTTTTTACAGGCTCTGCAAACAGGACCAACATCTCTCAATTAAAATGCATATCCCATAGAACTATCTGCTATGCTGTAGGTTTTTGCAATCGAAACAATAGTTTAAAGGCATGAGGTGAGTGGTGGAGGTTGAGGGCTTAGCAGAGGATACCTAAGATCTGCAGCTGATGGGATCCACTAGAGTTGTACTTTTGACCATGGTGTTCCCAGCTGCAAACACAAGTGTAGATACCATCATCTTTCTTTGAGGTATGACGAACACGAAGAATCCCCTCAGTCTGGCCAGGTATTAGGTGGAAATCCTTAAAAACACAAAGTTTGCCTATTATATTAGAAATTAATCCAAAGTGATTAATACCATTTTAGTACTTTAAAAAAATTTAATACTTTTAAGCATGGACGTAGGTTTGCTAGTAGTGGGGTCAAAATCAGCCATTTCAGAAAGTCCTGGGGTCATGTCCCCAGTGTCAGCAGCATAAATGACATCTATTCATTTAAGAATTTCCTGGTATGATTCACTCATTTTTATCTTATATTTGACCTCTTTGAAGGATCTGATAACATGTCCTGTCAGAAAAATAAAATGATATATGATATGCTTTGTGCAAAACCCTGCAGTTTCAGAGCACTGCCAACAGTAAAGGTATCCCGCAAAAATACTAGAACAATGGCTGATTTCTACTGATCGTGGATACAGGGAGCTTTTAAAATCCAGTGTGTATCTTTATATACACAGGAGGCAACTTCATTTAATTACCCAAAGCCCAAATGTCGCCTTGTTCTGCCTTAAATCTGCCAATGTGGATGCTGGTGATATTATGTGCATCCAAATTAGAAATCTTTACACGTCAAAATTTGATCAAACAAGCAAACAACCAATAAATTAAAATAAGCTCTACCCTTTATCCCAAACCTAGCAGTTGTAGACAAAGGTTGTGGTAAACGTATGTAACAGTTGTAAACTTGGCATATAAAATGTAATAGAAGCAGCTGGACAGTCTGTCACTCAATATAACTTGATTTAATTCATTTAAAATGTGAAACCACCATAGACACATCTGTGTCTAGTCGTTCTAGGTGGGGATGTGCTCAGTGTCCCATTGTGTCTAAGATCTTTTTTGTTTTCAGTGCAAAAATCTTCTGAATCAAGAAAAAATGTGACCTCCACCATTTCTGTTTTAGAACTGCATGTATCAGTTAGACATGAGTACCATAAAAATGTGTGAAATAAGAGCAGCTTGTATTTATTTATCAACACTACATTGACCAGTTTAAATGAATCAGTACTACGTAATTTTTCTTCTACCTTGTACCAGGTGAGGTTTTTCTCTTGGTTTTCACACACTGGACATAACATCTCAACTGTTGTTGTTTGCTCTGAGAAGTTTCTATACAACTGGTCGGTGTGGAACTCCCCATAGACCACAACATCAGTTTCATACTCATCACACTTATCGTGCTCATGCCACCTGCAAAACACACCATACATATCACAGAACCTTTACACAAGCAATGTTTATAGACATATGGAATACTTATAACTTGTTTGTATACAACAACTTGTTTATACGTATTATATGTATGACCAGCGTGTGATGTAACGGCCCGTGTCATTTAAAGCTAACGGCAGGATATACAGGGCTGCTCCATGGTGATGCACCCTGGCACTCTCCGCTACTGGGATCTGCTGGATGCCGTTGCTGTTGTTTCTGAACCAGGATATAAGTGATGCGTTCACTTCACTGCTGCATTTGAGGTTTGGGCAGGGCAAATACAGCCCTTCACCTGCTACTGCCATGACTTCAACCTGGTGCATGTCCTGCATTTCACACTGCACTGAAAATAGACACATCACTTTTATTCACAGCAAAAAAGGAAATATATCACTATAAAATCCAATCACAGGTGCTTCATATCTTTGCATTTGGTTATATAATAGTTGCAGAATGAACTGAGTCAATAATATGTGTTTAATGTTGAAATAATTTTATGAACTTAACATGAACTCTAAACAAACGTAGTCTAAACATGTAGTCTAAATAAACGTTGTGTTCTTTCTTGAAGATACATTAACTGCTTCATTCAACACTGCAACCTCACCTGTAGAGTTTGTGAAGGGAGAGGTCATGACAAGTTCAGCGAGGAAACAAACACTTATCATCCATAAGTCAGTCATCTACAAAACAGACATAAACATTGCTCTTAGAGAAAGTGCTGTTAAATGTGAAATCCTATTTCCATCCTCCTGTGAAGCAACACAAAACTTTCTCAACAGTGCTTAAAGACTCTGTAATTCTGTAATGTGCAGAGTGAAAGACTGTACCCTCAACAATATTTCCCACATTAGCCTGTAGAAAGATGTTCCATTAATTCGTAACAAAGCTTGTATTTAATTAGCTCTTAAGAGCTGTATTTTATGCACTTTCTATAAACAACCCCAATAATGGTTTTAGATGTTTTACTGATGTCACGGTGAGTGAGGGACAGGAAGTCGAGAGCGGTTTGAACACACATTTAATACACCTAACAAACAATGCGACACGACATATTCAACATGACACATACAAACACAAATGCATACAAAGACCGACAACGGGAAATGACACGTGCAGATTTATATACTAAGGATGGGAAAAACAAGAGACGAGAAACACTAATGGGTGGATGGGCAGTACCATGACAACTGATAACATTGCTTTGTAATCGTTATGTGTGATGTTTTTGGTGATTATTACATCACATCTACCCAAAGACATCTGTGGAGTAATAAAGTAAAATGAACATTAAACATATTTCAAAAAGGAATAACATGGAATTTAATACCAGAAATGATCATATCACAGTATCTGGTAACTACTAGGTAAGCGAAGTGAAGAGAATATGGATATACAGTATTATGATACACACACATTGTATATATGATATTAAATGTGCTTCATAAATAAATATTATCTTACCTGTAAATTTCATGTAATTACTCTGGGATTTTATATATTTATTACTTTTGTATGTACCTTTCTATATAAAGAAGGTATTTTAATAAAACAAACGTTAGCCAGTATGTATCATATAAGTGACTGACATTAAACAGCACTAGCACATTACACAGTTGTTTTCCTACCTTGCTTGGTCAGGGTATCCTTGGGCCCACTGACAAATTCCCACATCTGTCCCCAGGTTATATCTCTCTTTCACACAACTGATTACAGATAAGACGAGCACATGAACATGTAGTCCCTGTATCTCTCTAGTCTTGGATGCCTCCTAGGTATTACTGTGGCTACATGCACGGCACTGAAGTTGGTTACTTATTCGCAGCTCCTTATTTGGCGGCTGAAGTTGGTTCCTTATTCATAAAGGGTGTGTTCACGATGCGTGTTTGCTGCGCACTTTGTTTAAGAGATAGATAAAGCAAATGAGCCAGCCGACCGACCCACCCACCGACCCATCCATCCAGTTCTGGTACCAACTACACTCAGTCAGCCATGGTGTATGTGACATGAAACTATCTTCTATAACATACAATTACATTAAAATTTGATTTAGATTTCACTGTTAAGTGACAAAATAACTTCGGTTTTTAAAATCAGCATGTGTGCGTTTTATAGATATTTTGACATTATAACAAAGTTAATAAATAGTGTAAACTCTAGTCACGGTCATGACTGTTGTGTGAACAGATGGACCTTACATCCTTACAGCAGGACCAGTCCAGGGTTTCTATTTAAAATTTTATTAGAAACAGATAAGGCATTTGACAAAGTAAACTGTTTTTTATCCCACTAACAAAAAAATCCATATTTCCATGAATGGATAGAAACGCATTTAACCCAGACCCTTAGACTCGGGACTAACCAAATATCTTGAATATATACAACATAAATGCTCAAGAATACATATGAACCTACCTCTCCAACAAACAAACAAACCCCTATACAAAATATATAAATTAATATGCAAATCATAACCAACCAAATAAAAAAAAAAATCTAAAAGATGAACATATCAAATACTGCATGTCTACATGATTACTTGATTACTGTAAACATAAGCACACCTTGTATATTTGGTTTTAAAAGTGAGGAGTAAAGCAACACAGTCTTGCTGTTTAGCCAAATGATAAATTCTGCTTTGTGAAATGACTTTATGATAGTTCGCTACCTCATTCAAGCTTCTCTGCTAGGAACTGGATCCTGAAGTCCCCACACAGCATGTCACATTACATGATTGTCTAGCAGCGCTGTGTTGCTGTCGAGCACAATTTGTATTACTTGAGTTGTAGTTTGCATGACGTCACTGTACATCTTTGTGTTCAAGTTTTGTGGTGGACAATTCTGACAGGAGGTTTCAGTTTTAAAATTCAAAATGTGTCAGAATTCAAAGGTCTGGTAACTGGGCCAGTGATCTAAAACAATCAACAGAGCAACACTGTAATGTAGCAACCACTCCACCCATTTAAGTTGTAAAACAGTGCTATACTAAATATGTGCATGTCCGCTACATATAAATATAAAAGACCAAGATCGTGGGTTCAGTTCCCAGGCAGAACATGTTCTGTCATAATAACTATTTAAAATGCTCTTGACATCTTGACAACGGTCCATTCAACAAACCTGACAGTACACGTAAGCAGACTTAGCCTGCTCAGATTAAACGCATGCAAAGTATTAAAACATCCAACAAATATTGTATAAATACATAGGTATATGCTACATATAAATTATATATATATATATATATATATATATATATATATATATATACACACACACACACACACACACACACACATATATATACATATACACACATATATACATATACACACACAGTATATATACAGTTAGAAATAACATATGCCCCCCCCCCCAACTTTACTGCACAGTGCTGTGAGGCTCCTGGTTATAATCTTACCCATGATGCCATACTGCTTTAGACCGCAGTAGCCAGTTTGGTTTTCTGCACTGGCGGCATTCGGTAACGCAGCCGCTTCCAGAATCTTCCATTAGGCTCGGTGCTGTAGTCCTGCCTCCACCTCAGAATGCCCTGAGTGCGGCTGATGTAGCGCAGTGACTCGGGGAGTGAAGCTTCATCCACCTCCCCCTCCACCTGGACCAGGATGACCTGCAATCCCCCCTTAACCAGTGCATCATACACACCCACCCAGCGCTCATACGGGCCCCAGCTCGAGCCCTGCGTTTCACTTAGATCAGAGAGATCTGGACAAATTGTTCTTATATTATTGCTTATTTCAGCAGGTGCATGTAAAAGTCCGACTGTAGTTCTATCTGTAGGCGTTTTGCAGGTCTGTGGCGTGAGAACCATGATGAGCCGTCGACTCTTGCTGACCGTCTCTGCAATGATGTCAGGAACAGCTGGAAAAGCAGCAGATGATTCTGTAATAAAACTTGCATTACGTTGTAAAGGGCTTTGGCTCAAAATGAACATGCCATATAAATGAAAACCATTACTGCTGTTATTGGCATCTTGGAAAAGTCTTAATGTGACTATATACCTGCACCTGGCAGCTCATCACGACCACTAATGAACAGTCTGTAGCCAAGATCGTCCTCTAGCACCTTGGGAAGGACACACAGCGTGAAGGTTCTGGCATAGCCGCTCTCATCACTGCCGTAGGGGAAACTCACATAGGCATCATACAGCTTGCCATCTATACATTGAAAAAGGGCAAAAACATATATTAAAAAGCAATTTATATGCTTGGTTTTCTTGAAAATCCAAAAATGAGTCTTGGTCCTCCCAAGTTTCCTTCCTAATCTGCCTAGAGAACTCTTCCTTGCCAATGTCACCCCTGGCTTGCTCATGGTATAGTCTATATGGTATAGTGTCAACTCTGAAACAAAGACAAACTAAGTAGAGAACAGGCATAGCTGACTGCTCCTTCAGCACAGCTCTGTCTCCCTCTGGTGGCCAAAGATGGCTTAGCAAGTGGCCCCATATGCAGAGTTGAAATACATACAGAAAAATATGTGGCTGAGAATGAGAGTCTGTTCTTTTTTCACTTGTGAAGTTCAGTCACATAGAAATACAATGAAATCAGGGTGTCGTTCTGATTGTGGGAGGAACATCTGCCTGTGCCGTGTGTAAATAAGTCTCTCTTGTGCGCATGTTACAGTTGCTCGTCTGTGTCTTGGTCTTTGTTATATTTTTTGCTTTTAACACTATTTATTTATTTTAACATTTAGATAAGTAACTGAAGCTGTTTGGTTTGCTTTTTTGCTTCTTTTACTTTCTTGGTCTGCCACGGCGCAACAACATTTGTTTACACCCGTTCAACCATTGCGCGTCTCCAAACTCAACATCCGAGTGCATTCATAGCAATATCAGGTGACTTCAACCACGTCACGATAGCTAAGGTGCTAGAACCTTTCAGACAGTATGTGGATAGTATGTGTCCTGGGTAGGTCTGACCATAACTTGGTGAACTTCCACCCCTTGTATGTGCCAGTAGTACAGAGTCAGCCTGTGACATCACGGATACATTAGCCTGTGTGGACTGTCCAGCACTCCAACCAGGACTCTTAAATGCTACCGTAGCCACTTTAGAGCACTGTGTATATTTGAATTCATGTACATATATACACATTTTTTTCTTCTTTTTCAGAGTGTGTATTTTTTGTATTTTTATTTTATACATAAATGGTGCTACTGTAACATCTGCAATTTCCCTCTGGGATCAGTAAAGTATTTCTGATTCAAATAACTAAATGACCTACAAAAACCAATGACTTCATTTAAGAGCTATAGGAAAAGCTCATTGACTCTGAATTCAATCACTCACCATTGTGTCTTTGTAAACAAGGGCTGAAGTTCCTGTAAGCCAGCACAAGGTCCACCTTAAAAAGATGCAAGATCAGGAAACACAGTGCTAGAACAAGAACACCAGCAAGCAGAGCGAGTCCATTAGACAGATCGCTTTCACTGGCTGTTAGGGAAGACAGATGAACATGAAAGGTTAATTAATAGACACCCAATGTATCAAAATGCATCTTAATCAGAACATCAAAGTAAACGGTTTTGAACTAAAAGCTTTAATGAGACAAATGGCAGAGCAACAACAAGTATAGGATTCTTCTTATATCATCTGGGATTGTGATTGTATTTGACACGTTCTAACATTTATTCTTTTACACAACTTATTGCTGTATATCTGCATTCCTGTTTATGCAGGAGTAAAAACGAGTCTGACATTATTGTTCCGGACTGGAGGACAAAAGTCACGTCCATCCAGCATGTGTGTATTCTGGGTACAATACCTGGCAGAAGTACGACTGTACCATTGTCTTTGCCTTTAGGGTTAAAGGCAAAACATGTAAAAGGAATATGTAGAAATTCTGTCTGAACATCCAAAGTGAGATTACTCTGGCAACGGACTCTGGAATTGTCTTCAAAATCACACCTGAAATCACACAAACAAGAAATCACACCTGAAATCACACAAACAAGAAATCACACCTGAAATCACACAAACAAAAAATCTGAAAACATGAACAGCATTACTTCAATTCTGATTTCATTTTCATTTCATAAACGGATCTGCACCACACCCTTCATACTAACTTGGCTGAGGAAACACTGATTTGTGGGAAAGTTTGTTTGTCAGGATAACTGTTGTTCACCAGCCAATAAACCAGAGTTTCATCCTGATCCTCCGTCTGTATGATCACTCTGCAGTTTAAATTATATCTTAAACCTGTAGCAAGAAACACATAAAACACAAGTGCAAACAGAATTGGTGCCATAAAAGTGTAAATAACAGTATCCAGTTCACTGTAGAGCATCGGCCTCTTAACGACATCTACACAGCAGAGACATCTAATTAGTCCCTGAATCTGTTAAAAATAAATATGGTCAACACCTCAAATAATTCACAGATACGAATACACTTTGTGCCCGTGGGGTTAGTGCTGTTACTCACCAAGTTTTACAATTCGTGTTTCATCTTGCGGACTGACCACATTAGGTTTCTGTAGAGATGGAGCTGTTAACACATCAACAATGATGATAAATGACATTTATTTTAGTTATTCATTGAAAAACATATGAACTGATTTTTGGATTAAATTGATTGCTCTAGATTTTGCCACAGAGGAGTAAAGTGTTCATGTCCCCCAGCCCTGGTGCTCAGCTCCTAACACCCCACAATGACCCAGCTGATCAGGTCACTTGAATTCTCTTATCTGGGAAGCCACCCGAGATCAGCGTCAGTGGACAGATGTGTAGATATAGATCAGCGTCTCCAGAGTCCTAATCAGTGGACAGATGTGTAGATATAGATATAGATATATAGATCAGCATGTCCAGAGTCCTAATCTTCTTCACCTGTTTATCTATTCGTCTGTCCACTTCCTCTATATGAGGTATTGCCAGTGATTAGTAAGCACACTAAATGTTGTCTTTTGACTGTTAATGCTGTATGCTGAAAATGCCTGTTTTTGGATTTCACCTGATTACACCTGAAACTCCCTGATGTTTGTCCCTATTCTTCTGTTCGCTCTGACCCATTGCTTGTCTTTTCTTTACTTCATAGATTTTGCTTTATTTCTCTAAATCTATATTGCCAGATTTTATCCAGAAGCATCTGTGTATTTCTGTCACCTTTTGTAAGATTTTTAATCTATACATCACATGATTCAAGTATTCAAACTGGACTATTTTTTTTCATTTGTTTGAATTAAGCATCAACTAGTATAACATGTATAATGACCATCCAGGTTCCTAACCTCTTTCTGTGTTTGTGTGTGTGTGTGTGTGTGTTTACCAGGGTCAGTGACAAAGACTTGGATGGTCTTGGTTGCAGTGTAAATATGTCCTGCATAAGTGAAGTTGGCTAAGCAGGTGTATTTTCCACTGTCACTCTCAGAAATGCTGCTGAGGCGGAGAATGTGGCCACTCTGATGAAGTGGGTTACAGCCCTAGTCAGGAGTGGAAAGGAGACATGACAAACCATCTATGTGAACATGAGAGAAATGATGCATGTATGCAAAATAGAATGAAACTATATATTTTATATACAGTTAGGTTCATATATATTTGGACAGAGGATTATTTTGTAATGGTGGTTCTGTACATTACCACAATGAATTTAACTCAGATGCAGTTGAAGTTCAGACTTTCAGCTTTAATTCAGTGGGTTGAACTAAAGAATGTATAAACATGTCAGGAACTAAAGCATTTGTTAAACACAACTGCTTCATTTCAGAGGCTCAAAAGTAGTAAATTAAATTTTACTACACTAGCATTTATTAAATATTTGTGACTGTAATGACTTTTTTTCAGTATATATTTGAGTATATCTAGGCGTCCATACTGACTGTATCTAATAATATCTTTGCTTAAAGTTTCTTCCTGATTTTAGCCTAAACTAACTAGCTAGAGATTTTGTTCTGAGTAAAACAATGAAGCACTTTTTGTAAGTCGCTCTGGATAAGGGCGTCTGCTAAATGCCGTAAATGTAAATGTAAAAAGTAATTGGACAAATTAAATAATTGTAAACAAAATGTTCATTTCTAATACTTTGCTGAAAACCCTTTGTTAGCAATGACTGCCTGAAGTCTTGAACTCATGGACGTCACCAGACGCTGCGTTTCTTGCTCTGCCTGCACTGCAGCAGTTTCTAGTTGCTGTTCATTTGTGGACCTTCTGTCTAAAGTTTAGTCTTTAACAAGTGAAATGCTCAGTTGGGTTGGGATCAGGTGACTGACTTGGCCATTTAAGAATATTACACTTCTTTGCTTTAATAAACTCCTGGGTTACTTTGAAGAAAAATTATATAAACAGGTAAAAAAAACTACATTTGTGTCAGTCTCCAAATATATATGGACCTAACTGTAAATGTATATTTATGTACACACATGTTGTATAGTGAAGTTAAACTCTTACAGTTAATTTAGATGCAATTAGTTCAATTAGTTGTTTCCAATAGTAGGATTCCAATAGTAAATAATACCTTCCTCCATGACACTTGGAGATGTGGGTCTAACTGCAGTATTCTCTCCATGTGGTCAATGACACAATCAATGGGCAAGTTGAAGCCTTTCTTTCCACGAAGTTCACGTATGTTGGAGGTCACTAGTGGGCATGTCTCCTGGGTTACAGAAACTGAAAAGTGCTTATCAAAATGTCCATAGTGACCCCTGCCATCAGAACACAAAGCAAAGTGTTTGGGTAAGTCAGTGTGCCAAGTGTGTCCAGAAACAAGAAAGCTTAAGGTGAAACGAAGTTAAGATTAACTGGAATTTACAAGAACAATTAGTTATTCTATAAAAGAAAGTATATCTGAGACAGGATAGCTTGGGACAGAATTGTAAGGAAATGAAGAGGTAGGTAATATTGTTGCTACACCCTGTTCACATGTAACCTTATCATCACTCAGAAACTGCGTATGTGTGAAAAGGCTCATAATGTAGTGACTAAAGTTGTGTATGATTCCCAGTTCTGGGCGTTTCTTGTTCTCTGTGAGCCCTTTATGAGTAACTTCAGGATGAGATCCTCTGGGCTGGAAGTGGGAGAGACTGTGTAAGTGTATAATGTGCTCATAGTGGGAGAGACTGTGTAAGTGTATAATGTGCTCATAGTGGGAGAGACTGTGTAAGTGTATAATGTGCTCATACCCCATAACACAAGAGTAGCTCCCGCTGTGCGATGGCTGCGCTGGAAGGAACCACAGTGATTGATTTATAAGCCTGATTCCCGCAGGCAAACTTTCCGTGAGCAAACTCTGGTTCTGCCCTTGACTCCAACTGACTAAGTTCTCTTCCCTCCACTGGTCACACTGGAGTGAAAACACGTGACCCACTGTGATCTCCAGGTGTTTTACCTTTTGGTTTGCTGAAAAGTAGAGTTACAACAGTACACTCATCTAAAACTGAGACAGTTTTAATTGATTTAATTATTTTGACTATTTTATAATGAATCAATTACATGAACTTTGCACAGAAGCAACTTCTAGCTAGCCAGATAGCTAATAGCACACGTCGTGCCTAAAGGTGAACCTAGCTGTGTATGTCCAGTATTATAATGAACGATATTGTAAAATAACATTCATTTAGCCAATCTTTTATTTTCGTATTCGCATTCATCAAAGGAATCAAACCCCTCAGGGTTTCAAGCTCCCTTATCTCTATCACCATTATCTACATGACTATTATACTGAGCGATATTGTAAAATAGCATCATTTAGCCATCAATCTTTTATGCTTCTTCATCAAAAACCTCAGGATTTCAAGCTACATTCATCGCTGCTATGTACTGTAAATCGCTACGTTACCTATGTAGCTAGCTAGGTAGCTCCTGCTATCTAGCTAGTAGAAGGTGTAGCTTCAGCAGCTGTTTGCAAAATATGATTCACAAAACAATTCAGAAAAAAGCTCGCCAGCCAACCAGATGTCGAATAAGAACAGAAGGTTCTGCCTTCTTCCGATACTAGATAGATACTAGTGATGATGTATTGGTCATGTAGTAAATGACACACAAGTTCCCCAATCACATGAGGAGAGTGGCAGGTGTAAATATTAGTGACACACGAACGTACAAATCAAATGTAGGAATGATTTTAAACCTCTACTCATTGGTTCATAACTGCTACTATGGCCAAAATGTAAAGGGCCAGACTTCAGTTTCATGAAATGTTTTGAACCACGTTTATACGATGTTTTTGGATGTGGCGCCGCGTCAATGGACCTCAGCCACTGTACCCCTGTTGTGCGTAAATGCAACAGAGAGAGATTTGCAATAAGGTTATGACCTAAATTCAATTTCATGTATAGAACACTAAATAAGACTACAGACCACTAGTTTCAATGGAACATTTTGTGGTCTGTGGTCTTGGCTAACTTGCTTTGTAACCAATATAAACATACTACAGAAATGTGACTGTGATACTATAGATATCCTGGTAATTACCAAAAGGCCTCATTTTTTTATTCTTCTAATGTATATTTTGTTGTTAATTTTCTTAATTATTTTAACCAACTTGATTATACCTGTGTACCTGTGTTGTCATGGTACCGCCCCTGACTCCTCCCTCGGGCGTGTCTGTGTGTGTTTATGTCCATCTGCATCTACATGTTGTTATGTTCGTCTCTGTTAATTCATCTGTGATTCCTGTGGCCTGTTGCTTGTCTTGTTAACATTATGTGTTGCACTTGTGTCTTGTTTGTATTTAAGAAACAAAACATTTGATGCCTTGGCATCCTGTCTCACCCCTTCACGTTTAGTCATTTACCTGTCTGTCTCTTCCTTGTTTGGTCATCAAAACACAAAAAATTCAAAGAAACCTAAGACAACATTAGAGCCTCTTCATTAATATGAGTATCAATGAGTATCAACACATTTATGTTTTCAGGAAGCAACACTAACAGGTATCTTATATTTCAGCACATGTCTGTTGAAGCTATTTTTAGAGGAAATCATTATACATGCAGTTTCTAGTGTTATATAGGTTGTGTCCATTGACACATAGGCAGCGTCTAGCTGAGTAACTGTCACAGGAAAATTCATTACCATTGGCTCTGAAGAACCAGACATGTTGCTGATGACTTGCCACAGGCCTTGTGATGCAATGTAGACTACATAACATCAGAATCTCACATTTAATTTTGTAATTAAAGATACAAGGGAAACACTTTCAGAAACCTCTGAATCTATTCAAGTCCAACCTCAGTGTCCTCATCGCTATAGTTACTGCTCAGCCTGACGTACTCAATGCTTAAATTTGAAAAGCTGCTAGAAAAGCAGAAAACAAGAAGCTTCAAATGCCCCAAATGCCCCAAATGCCCCAAATGGCAAATCATTCTGAAAGCAGTTCAGTGGTTTCTTCAGAATTGACCTGTTTTTTCTTGGGTGAAAAGCACTGTGTAAGAACCCTGACCTTATGGTTTTTAAAATTGGTACAAACCCCATGCCCACTCCTGCCAAAACATTAATCAACATTTTATACAGTTTTCTGTTTTCTAAAAATATTAATAAATGATCACCATTCAGTGCTTTTACTTTTGTGTTCAATCAATAATAATGAATCAATTAATTAATTATGAGAATCAATTATCAATATTAATATTCTTGCAAACAGTTTTCTTGCTTGTTTATGCATGAATTGTAAATCCCCCTCTTTGTACCTGCTTACAATTGCAGAATCCAGCTGCTGAGTCAAATACTGGCTCTGAGCTTTTGGGGAGGACAGAAGTGTCTGCATGCACTGCCTTACGCACAGTCTGAATGTTTTAATATTCAAGCCAAGGATGGATATTGTACCAGTCCACCATAACTGAATTCTGTGGCTGTAACCTTACTTTTGGCATGAGTGTCTTCTATTATTTTTTTAATAAGTGTGTTAAATCGCCTTTTCTTTTATTGGAAAGAACTACAGAGCAAAACAGCGTCACACTACAAGTGATTCTAATTAGCTGTCTGACTAGTTACATGCAGCAGCTTTAAAGTCCTTCATATGCAGCACATCAACATCACTAGTCTACATGACGTGACTCCTCACTAAGGAGAGGAGCTGTCGTCTGTCCTATAAGTGACAGAAAGTCGCTAATTGACGTAACCCCCTAATAAGAGCTAGAGGGGTCTGAATACTTGCTAAGCATAAACATTGCTTTGTCTCACGCCTCATTTAGGGGCCTTAGGGGGACAAGGATGTTGTGAAACCACAGGCCTGGTTGGAGTGTTATATACTAAATGTTCTTTATCAAACACACTTTATCGTGTCTTAGAGCAAAAGGCACGGCAGCTGCAGAAGGTTCCCGCCGTTCAGGTTCGCGGTTTTCACGCCAAATTGGGCTTGTTTGAAAATCCAGTCGCGGGTGAAAATTCTGGGGTAGCGGGATGCGTTTATTTGTGCTACTATTTAATTTTTTTTTTTTTTTTGGGGCTACTTTTTTGCATCTGGTGATTCACTGACAATAGCTAATACTTTATTCAAGCCAATCCACAAGGTGATGAAAAAAATGTTAAACGAGGATCAGAGGAGAGAAGAGAGTTCAGGAGGGGAAAGAACAGAAATGAGTAAGTAAAAGTTCTTTTCTTTTTGCTAATTATGTTACTATTAAATGTTCTTGACTGGGATATAAAACTGATATAAAATAACTAACAAAACACTAATGTTACAATATTATTAATGACTTTAATATAAATAGCAATACTGATAATAAATCCCTAATAAACAAAATACTAAGTCATAGACTCATAGTTGTTTTGGCATTTGCTTCAAATGTGTGACAGATATATTTTGGGCTTCTGAAGGGCGGGTTTTATGCTGACTTTGAGCTGGATATTTTTGTAGAACCTGGCAACCCTGCCGCCGTTTCACAACCGAGCTACAGGTAATGCTGAATAATGCCGAAAGTGCAGATATCGCGTGCGATTTTACGTACAGACGGCGGGAATTTAGATTCGGTTTTTGATTACCAGTCTGAGAGAAAATGTAATTTCGTAAACTACAAAACGCTTGCGTTCTGTATGCAAAGCTTGAGAATCAACATAAGCAGAAAAAATATGTTATGCAAACACGCCGCTGACTGGACTTCTGCTTCAAGACTTTCCACATTAAACATACATTTGAGAATATTTATTAACATGTTTGTAGATTAAGAAATTAATCAAAATGATTGCCCGAGACAAGTTACATTACGCAAATCAATGTATTAAAGTTATTCTCTATTTGTTATATCTTACTTACTGCATTTAAGATGTAGAAAACATTTATTTTAGATTTTCGGTCTCTACGTTAAAACTTCAATAAGCCTCACCACGGCTTTACAAGTACAGATGGCGTGAATTTAGGTACGGTTTAAAAAAATAATTTTGGAAACTACAAAAGCCTTACCGTCGGACTGTACGCAAAGCTTGAGAATCACCATCAACAGAAAATAAAATGTATGAAGAATCATGTTAACAGGATGGCAGGACCTTCTCAGCACTCTCAGTATGATGTCGGTGGGTTATAATGCTCACAGCTTGACACCTGGAAAAAAAGTTTTTCTCTGTGGTTTTTACTCAGGAGATTTCGACATCAAAACGTAACTTACTTGAAAAGAAAAGGAAGTAACAGGAACGTACCAATTTGGTGAAGCTGGGGAAATTATACCTACAGGAAATTCTTGAAGGACTTTCCCATCGCGAGGGGAAAGCTTGCACGTTCATATTAAACAGACGTTGAAGCACATCAAGGTCTTAAGACAGAACATTTAGCCTACTATCGTATTGTTTTCCAGTATTTAACATTTTGCCTACTGCATTTAAAATGTCTTCACAGAATGCTTTTGCACTTTTGTGATTAGTACTGTACATTTCCATGGCGTAAATTATAGCACTACCAGATATTAAAGTAAGCACTTTAAGAACGACGACGCTTACCTTGTACACTAAACAAGTACCACAGGTACGATCAACGTATCCCTGCATAAAGCGTAAAAATGTTACACAGTTGCAGCTAAGGGTTTCCGTTCGCCAGCATCTGCGAACTTTCCACTGAAGAAGCGATGGCGATGACGCCTTCCTCAGAATTGTGAGAAGGAAACCTGTGGTTTTCTAAAGATGTTCTACCAGTTTTAAAATGTCCTCCCACTCACATCAATTATTATTGCGTTGAGATCAGATGTCCAGCTACAAAAAAACAACCAGATTTGGGGAGAAGGTAAACAGAGAGCCTATAAGACTAAACTACTAGGTGAAACAGTGGTTTCACGCTTTTTTTCAGTGGTTTTCATACAGTAGCAGTCGGTTTTACATTTGCTTTGTCAGCGCATATGAATTTTAACGGTGACCAACGGTGACAACCATTTGTGGCCAATAAATTGTGGCCAATGCTTTAATCAGTTCATGACAACATGGCATTACAACATTTATAAACTGATTTTAAAAATGTTTGAAAAATCACTGAGGTTTCACATCTTAAAAATAATGTTTTAAAAAAGTTTGTAGATATTGTGAACCTGATGCAGGACAAACGTGAAAGTTGAATATTTCTTTACGAAGCAAAGAAATAAGTCAATTTAGGTCCATCGCTGATGTAATCTTCCTGGCAATAGCTAGATCATTTCTATAAGATAGGACCTGGTAATATAATTTCTTTAGCGTACATTAAAATGCAACATTTTCATACCTGTATTGTATACAAATATTATTAATTATTAACTATTACATGTTTTCATTTATATTTTAAATGGTATGCTAACGTAATTAAGTAAAATTATACATGGGCCACATTATTTTCTTTTAGGCTATTTGAACCCCATGAACACACAGAAATGGGACTCTGTTAAACAAAAGGTTAGACACAGACGCACACAAACACACAAGACGCAAGTGCAACACATATCGATAACAGGACAAGCCACAGGTAAAATAAGTCACACACACACACAAACTACACACAGGACAAGCCACAGGTGAGATGAGTCACATACACACACACACACAGACACACAGGACAAGCCCCGGGTGAGATGAGTCACACACACACACAAACTACACACAGGACAAGCCACAGGTGAGATGAGTCACACACACACATACACACACACACACACACACACACAGGACAAGCCCAATGTGAGATCAGTCTTACACACACACACAGGACAAGCCCCACATGAGATGAGTCACACACACACACACACACACACACACACACAGGACAGCCCCAGGGAGGAGTTGGGGATGGAACGTGACAGACAACTAAGTGGACAACCTGTTCACAAACAACAACATTCAAGATCAAGTCCTTCTTTTGCTTTGCATGCATGATCACAAACAGCTGTGCACAAAATCCTTATTCAAACTGAATTATATAAAAGTGCAATTCCACTTCTCAAATAACACTGGGTCAACAAAGATTTTGCTTCATGCTAAAAATGCACTATCAAGGGCAAATACGGGCAGTAGTAAGGAAATGCTACATCTGCATATCCACTGTATCTACTGATTATAATGTTTGCAATGAAATATCTCGAAGAAACAGGTAAAAGTCAGAAGTACTGGTAGGTCATATTTATTTTTGGTAAATATAAAGTTTAACCCTAACCCCTAACCCTAGATCTATCATGCACATTGCTTCACAAGGCCAGAAGCACATTTCTTCTTGATTGAGGCTTCGCTTTGCCCCTTACTGGCATGTTGTAGCGAACCTCCCTCCAAAAGCGGGCAGACAAGGAGTGTGAGGTGAGAGCCAATCCAGCCTCGCTGACCTCCTCCGTTCTTCTCCACCTGCATGACCACCTGTTCATGTCTTTCCTCTTCCAGGCCTGCAGAGCCCCCTGCTTCTCCCGGAGCAGACGCACCGACTCAGGGAGTTTGGAGGGATCCCCCAGTTCCTCCATCTCCAGGAGGACCACGGTGAGCGAGCCGTCCAGCAGGGTTCGGTGCAGACCCACCTGCTGCTCCACCCAGACTGCTCCGTCAGGGCAGCACAAGGATGCCACTGTGTAGAGCAGTAACAGCCTGCGACAGTGTCTCATGGTGTGTTCCACCACATCGGCCACGGCTGCAAGAAAAAAGGTCTCGCATGATTACATGTGACTGAAAAGAGTTACACAAACCCCTTTAGAGGTCAAACTCACAGTTTGAAATAAAGGGAAAAATTGTGGTTTGTCATAGATTTTACAGATTTGTACAATTAGTACAGTTAGTTTCTTAGGATTCTTACTGGAATTTTCTTTCACGTGTTGTTAATCATAAATTACAGATTAGGCCACTGGGGTATCAGACATTGGAATATTTCTAATCTGCATTCAAATAAAGGTATGTTCCAAATTTGTGCTTGCATATGGTGTTGGTTATGGTATTTGTCATAGACAAACGACGAGCAAAGAAATCCAATAATAGAAAACGACTTTGGTCCTACTGTCAGTGCACGAGCACTGAAGTCCCCCTGGTATGGTATGGTAGTCCACCGAGGTCGGAGGGTGTGCGCCGGATAATAGTCACACCTCAGTTACAAGAGGAATAATGTAGGTTCCATCCTGGTCATGGAACACTGGACCATATTTTTACCCTTGCAAGGGTCCTAGAAGGTGCATGGGAGTTTGATCAAGCAGTCGACATGACCATGATGGCCATGACTGAAGTGCCCTTCAGCAAGACACTTAACCCCAAATGCTTTCTGGGTAGTCGGCTAGGGCTGCCCACCACTCGGGGTACGTGTGTGTGTGTGTGTGTGTGTGTGTGTGTGTGTGTGTGTGTGTGTGTGTGTGCTCCACAGCCTCCTAGTGATCACTATTGTGTGTGCGTGCGTGTGTGTGTGTGCTCCACAGCCTCCTAGTGATCACTAGTGTGTGTGTGTGTGTGTGCTCCACAGCCTCCTAGTGATCACTATTGTGTGTGCGTGTGTGTGTGTGTGTGTGCTCCACAGCCCCCTAGTGATCACTAGTGTGTGTGTGTGTGTGTGCTCCACAGCCTCCTAGTGATCACTATTGTGTGTGCGTGTGTGTGTGTGTGTGCTCCACAGCCTCCTAGTGATCACTAGTGTGTGTGTGTGTGTGTGTGCTCCACAGCCTCCTAGTGATGTTCTGCCTGCACAGATGGAATAATGCAGAGGACTAATTTCGATTGGGGTAAAAATCACAATTGCCAATATGGCAACTTTAATGAAGCATCTCGGGATATTCATTAAGATCTTATTCAAGAGGGAAGGATGAAAGAGGAGGTTGATATGTGGATGTTTGCAGTGAAGTCTGTACTGGACATTTCTGAAACTCATGCCAGTTAATGGGTTATAAAATCTAAAAGTAACAATTTTGATGTAGTAATCCTTTGTATTAGGTTACAGATACATTTAATTGGTAATCAGTAATCTGTAACAGAATGCTTTTTAAAAGTACTCCGCACTCCCATCCCCACCCAATCTATTGCTAAGAAACAATCACAAATATAGGCAAGTGAATGTTTATTCATGTCATGCTCAGGAGATGTTTACTGCAGAGTGTGTTACCTTGTCCAGGCAGACCGTCCCGGGTCAAAATGAAAAGCCTGTATCCATAGCGCTGCTCGAGGACTTCTGGCAGGGTCTTCAAAGCAAAAATCTCAACTGCTTCACTTGAGATATCCCACTGGCACCGTGGGTACACAACATATGCATCATACAACTTCCCATCACCATCTAGGGGAAAGATTCACAGCACAAAACACAGCACTTGTGTCTCAGACCTGAAGCACTGAATGAACGACACCTTACTTTGAATCCGCTATGAAGGCAAAATAGCCTTTTCTCACATCTGAAATACAGTATACCTAGTCTATGCTTAGCACGAGTAATGTTAGTGGTCAGTGGTAATGTTAGTGTTCGATTTTTTATCAGCTCCCACCTTACTATTATATTATTATTTTTATTATTATTATGCTCTTTTTACAGGTATTTCTGCGAGTACCTTTAAATAAACTTAAGACTATTGAAAACTGCCAGACTCATCACACACACTAAGCAATCTTTACGTATTACTTCATGACTTGAAATGCTTACATGTCTTTTCATATACTAAACACAAACATTTGCTCACTACCTTCAAAGCCTATCATGGCCACACCCCTCTATTTAAGTGAACTCCATATTGCTATATTTAATATTTTCTAAACAAATATTGCAACTATATAATGAAAAGGGTAGAAATGTCAACTGTCTAATGGATAAAGAATCAACATTTTTCTGGGTGCTGTTATTCCTGTGTTCATGTGACATAGAGGAAGTGGCTCATTCTTCCTGCTCAGCATATTTTCAAATTACAACATGCGCAAGTGTCAAATATGAGGGGGCAATGAGTTTCACACCACCACACACCACCTACCTGTGCTTTCGTAAAAGAACGGGAAAAGGGTTCTGAAAGCTAATACAAGCTCCACTTTAAACTCTCTGTACAGAAGCACTCCCATAATAAAAAGCACAGCCATTGTGGTCAGAAGAAATCCAACCAGCAAGCGCAGATCTGGATCTGTTGATACACAAAAAAGGTGTTTATGTTGACAAAAGGTAACACAAGGTATACATATATACTTTAAACCTGTATCTCAATAAAGTCTTATTTCAAATAAAGACACTTTGAAATAAACTGTTTAAAAAGCAAGGATATTCTGCAACACAAACCACAGATAAATAAATCAAGAACTCTTGAATTATATATGACCCTGATCATAAAAAAATGTGTTTATTTAGAATGTGTTTTTGACCTGCAGGATGGAGAATAAAGTAGCCGATGGACTTTCCATAGTGGTTTTCAGAACTGCAGGTGAAGGTTTTGTTGAAGTCTTCCTCCAGTACTTTAGATACCAATAGGTAGCGCTCCAACCAAACACCATTGGCCACACTCTGTTCACTGAGAAGACAAAGATTTTACTTTGTATAGAATAGTGCAAATTAACAAATGACAAAGGTAAACAGAAAATGCCATTCTCGTGAAATCATGTTCAGCATTGTAGCGTGAGGGACAAGGCAGGAAATACAAAACGCACAGGACTGGGTCAAAACAACAACTGATGAACACAAGTCACACACACTTTAATACCCTGACATTAACAATACATGTGTGCAACACATAATGCTGATGAGACAAGAGACAAGTGGACCAGATAACACTGACAAACACACACACATTGGCGCAGTCACACATGAATGTAAATGCAGACACAGTCGAGTTCAAGGACGGAGTCAGGGGTGATGAACAGGACCTCCATGAAGTATTTAATTATCTTTTGTTTGGAAAATAATGGACACCCTCCTGTTTGTTATATTACTGAATACTTCAAAACTTGTGTTTTCAGCTTCAACAAAATAAAATAAAAGATGGAGGAGGTACAACCTGAGAGGAGAGAGAAGCACTCGAGAGGAGACAGGAGGAGAAGCCAGAGAACAAGTCCCAAAACCTCTACCAACAGTTACGGGCTGATCCATACGCCACAACACTGACCAACGATTCAGACACAAGTGTCTCAGAGGGAGCTGCTTATAAGGACTACCGAGTAGGTCGGTACCAAAGGGGTCCGTAACTGCACGTGGCATCAGGACACCTTAAGCTGCAGTTCGAAGATTGACTTTGTAGTCGAGACTTGTGTCCATGTGTCTTGGACACTCTGGTAAAGAGAGGAGCTGAGCTGATGATCACCACCTAGTGGTGAGGTGGATCAGATGGTGGGCGAGGGTGTCATACATACTCTGGCAGACACAAATATGTGATGAGAGTTTACTGGGAGCGTTTGGCAGAGGAACCAGTCAGAAAGACGACCCGTATTTGGCAGAGGTCTGACCACATACCGAGGAAGACCGTGTGCCTCCACTGTCGATGTGGCTGACTGGAGCTGTGACCGCAAGGCTCTCAGTGCATGTCTTGACGGCAATTCCCGAACCTGATGCACCCTGGGTAAGGGAGGCCTTCCCGAACCTGATGCACCCTGGGTAAGGGAGGCCTTCCCGAACCTGATGCATCCTGGGTAAGGGAGGCCTTGCCGAACCTGATGCACCCTGGGTAAGGGAGGCCATCACGCTGAAGAAAGAGTCTCACCAGGTCTGGCTGGCAGCAGGCAGGAACTGGAGGGCCAAAGCAATTGTGGCTTCAGCTACTGCAGAGACATAATGATGCGGTGCAGTTGGCGCAATCGGGCCGGAATCCTATGGCCACGAACTCTGGGTAGTGACCAAAAGAATGAGATTGCGGATACAAGTGTGCAGGTTTTCTCTTAGGCGTTTGGTCAACCAGGAGGAACTTGGAGCAGAGCTACTGCTCCTCCACACGGAGAGGAGCCAGACTAGGTGACTGTGGCATCTGGGCCGGACGCCTTTCTGGTGAGGTGCATATCCAACTGGGAGGAGACCCCAGGGAAGACCAAGGACACGTTGGAGAGATTATATCTCTCAGCTGTCCTGGGAATGTTTCAGTATCAACCAAGAAGAGC
Source organism: Brachyhypopomus occidentalis (assembly GCA_020368025.1). Lineage (NCBI taxonomy): Eukaryota > Metazoa > Chordata > Actinopteri > Gymnotiformes > Hypopomidae > Brachyhypopomus > Brachyhypopomus occidentalis. The sequence continues at coordinate 88,445 of JAGXOD010000005.1, read as the reverse complement.
TGGAAGAGGGTGATGGGGAGAGGGAAGCTTTCATTAGGCTGCTGCTTCTGTGTTCCAGTTAAACGGAGGAGAATCGATGGAAACATGATTTGGTCCTGTAAAGCTTAAGGATTTAGACAAACAGCTGTGAGGAAAATAAAAGCTCAGCCTTGAAAAAACATTTTAATTAATATATATTATATATATATATATTTGTTTGTTGTTTGTTTGTTGCCCATGTATTTCTTGAAGGTATTTACACAACTTGTAGTTTTAAAACATTGCAGCTTGTAGATCTTTGACTTCATAGCTTTTTGTACCTTAAATCCTAGATGGTACTACTTTTTTAAGCAGCAATTTTACATTTTTCTGCATTTCTGGGAAGGTTTTGCAAACCAATCAAATGTTGCATCAGAATGAAAAGCAAACACTATAAATCAATACACATAAGTCTACATTGTCTACTGCAAAACTGTTTCAGGACGCAACTGTACACACACCGACATACACATACACACAGATTGTACGCACTTTACATGTGTCTGCTGGATGCGGTCTGGGGTGTTTTGGGGGACAGAAATGCCATTCACAAACCAGTGGGGGATTGCGCTGTAGATCTCTATGCTGTGGCCAGGTACAAAAACACGGCACAGCTTCGTAAGCTGGGAGCCTGTTCACACACAAAAACAACCACAGATTGTGCTGGAGACCTTCATCATTGTACCTCATTGAATTACTACATGCAATAGCACTGGATATTTGTTTAAATTGTAGCTTACCCAGAGCTACTTTAATGTCGTCTTTAGCTGGTTCAGTCACCTGAGGTCTTGATAACCATTGCCCTGAAGAAGAGAAAAATGAATTATAAAAGAATTAAGTAAATACAACAAACAGCATTAATGCATAACAAGGAAACTTTTTTATATGGCACAAGTATGCATTATTATATTTTCTGGAACTTAATATAATGATGCATAATATAATATAGATGATAACCCTTCCGTTATCAGAAGAGACTGCCGTGTAATGTATGTTAAACAGCTTCAGAACAAACTAGGTTAGGGCTAGGGCTAGGGTTAGGGTTAGGGTTAGGGATAGGGCTTGGTCGTAACTGCAGGTTACAAAGGCTAGTAATGCCTGCAACAAGGCAAAAACCAAATGAATGGTGCCACATTAACCCTCCACTTTATTCTTACCGATTATTTCACACTCTATTGTCTGTGCAACTTCACTCTTGACGCCAGCAAGTTCAAAGGTCATTCTGCATGTATAAAATCCAGCATCATCATGAGAAACATTACGGACAAGAAGCACACTTTTGTCCTTCATAAAGATAAACTTGTGACTATTCTGTAGAATCTCACAGTCCTATAAGACAGAAAACATAATGGGAAGAAAAGCAACAATGAGCAGAACATGACGGAATGAGTCCTGGTATGATTTACCAGTTCTCTTATATGATTTAAAGTTCTCTTGTAATGTTTTATCAGGAACACATCTCTTGGACTTCTAACCTTGTACCACTGGATAGAGAACCTGTCTGCGGTTCTGGCATATTCATTTAAAGGGCAGACCAGGTTGTCATTCACAGTTTCTTGCAGCCTCTGCAATGCTTTCCGTGGTCTGCCACACTCGCCCTCTCCAGGCTCGTCCACGATCACAACAGTGGCCTGTTTATAGCAATTATCAGGAGTTCTGTTCAAAACCATGAGAGTAAAACACTTAGTATAAGTGTTCTGACAGGGTTCAGCACATCCTATGGTTTCAGTGAAATTAATATGAATAGCTCTTATGAATGGCAGATCTCAATTGTTACACAAGGCCATGAAGATTAATGTGATTCTGCCTCGTGAGAAGGCACAAAAAATTATATGCAATTGGAAATATGCAATTGGAAACATGCAATTGGAAATTGCATATAGAAGATGCATTTAACTTCTCTATGTGGTGTATGGCAGTTAAACAGAATAGCCACATTTATGTCAACATGGCTGGAGTCTAGAATAGACTTGATTACTTTAGTACCTGACAACACACAAGTAAGACCCTTGGTGTTCCATGGTGCTGTTGAGAAATAACAGTGTTGTTCCTCTTATCACATGATCCGCCTCTTCTTCAGTGACCACATGTCCACTTCTCAGGTCATACCATGTTATGTTATAAGGAGTGTTTAGAAAATCAAAGACATATTGATTCACCAAAGAACAGTTCAGATATGAGGCCTCGTTTGGGACTGTGAAGACACGTTCAAATGCCTCTCCATAGTCTTTACAGACTTCACACACACACACACACACAAAAGAAGAATTTCAAATATTAGTCATTTATTACTGAAACACACTTAAACTATGGGCTTTTGGAACTGCCAAATTAGTCATCATGTTAATTACTAGAATTGTACAACTTTGAAAGATTTTTAATTTTCACTTTGTTAAGATTAAGATTTGGTTCCCTCTTTGTAGCAATAAAAGCTTCCACTCTTGTGGAAAGGTTTTCAAAAAATTTTGCCCATTCGACACTGTACTGTCAGAGACAAATGTCTGATCATGAAAGCTATAAGTCACTATTTCTCTTCTTCTACATTTTACACAGGAACATGATGAGGAAACAACCTCAAAATCAATATAGTTGAACCATACAAGATCTTTGCAAAATCAATAATTACAACTAAACATTCTAATGACACATTGTATTTAGATGTAAGACGTTGTCAGACTTCAGTCTTTTAAAAGTCTTTTTAGAATCTTTTCAAAGTCTTCCAGTGTATGCTTAGCATTACTGGACCTTTCTTAGTTCTCCTCTCTCCTTTGTGATATATCAGCACAGATTCAGCTAGGAGCAGAACTGTGCTGCTTGGATGGGAATTCTGGATACCTGACATTTTTTCTTAACAAAAGCAAAAAACATTAAGGAAGTATTCAGGTTGACACATGTTCCCACAGTCTTACCTGGACTTTCACTGTGTTCCAATGCATCCACTCCAGCCTTCAATGCCAAGAAGAGAACAAATGACCTCAAACTCATGTCTGAAAGAGATGAAGAGAAATCACTTATGAAAGCTCTCAAACAATTAATTAAAAGTGTAATTATATGTTTCCATAATAAACACATGTGACTAGCTGCATGCTCATGTCCAAGACAAAGCTGAGGTAAAACCCTTAGTTACATCCACTCATGTACAGATGCCGTTATTTTCTTATCTACAGTCACACAGATGCTGGTGATTGTAAATGATGTCCCTCTTAAATACAACTGACAAGGCCATTAATAGCTGCTGCTGTACAGTAACTCTTTAACCTTTCACCCCTACGTCATTTCTCAAGTATAAAGGCATAAGCAGCTAAACAATGTTTGCTGTTATTCAAAATGGAAGCTTTTGTTGACCCTACATCATTATTTCTTTTCTAGTTCATTATTGCGATATATGTTCGATGTGTGTGTTTTATGGATTTAATTTCATGTAATTACTGTTCTTATACTGTTGATTAGCTGAACACTAGCATGTATTATTTGGTTTCACAGTACAGAGGCCCCTTGCAAGCCATCCATGTTGTCTTGTTGCATTGTGTTCATCCCTCAGGTGGGCGTGGTGCATTAGGGAGTTCACCACCTGAGGGTCCTTTGTCTGTCTATACATGTCTTGTCTTTGTACCACTTGAGTGCTGGTTATTGTATCCTTAATTTGGATTATGTCACGGGTTTTGAGTTTGTGCACTTTATCCATTAAATCCTCCCTGTTCCCTGAGACTGGCGCGATCTCTTCCTCCTTTATCGCAGTCCTCACCTGTCACATTGGTATTGCACACATAGTTTGATATAGAACTTACGCTTATTTTTGTCTATTTGGTAACAGCACTGATTCCAGTATTTATGCAATATTCTACTTAAACAGCATCTCTGACCCCTACTGTACAGGCTAGGACAAATTTTATGAGTAGATTTCAAAGCTCTTTGGTCATTCTTGGAGTTGTTGGATAAACCAGGAAGGCCTCACACATAAAAAACAAAGCAATACAAAGTTAGTATAAGTTAAACATTTTAATTTTTGATTGTTGTGAAAAAGATGTGTGTAATAGATTTTGGAATACCTGATTCATGCATGAATACACTTGCGTGTATAATACACAACGCCTCAGGCCTTAATCTGACTCAGCATCTGTCCATTTTGAAAACAGTAAACTACAGCTACATAATACAATAATAATAATACTACATAAGTTCAATATCTTTATTTCCTCATTTATTAATGTTTGCTGTAGAAATTCCAAATGGGAACTGTCCCCCGCTCTGTGTTTGTATGCAAATAAAACATTTAAATCCTCATGCATCTTGTAGGTGGGCCAACAGCGCTGTGTACAATCATTACTGTGCTACTGTACATGCCCATGAATCAGCAGCAGCTATGACCAAGCACTGTTTGCTTTGAGTCATATCCATGTGATAATGTGCCAGATATGAAGTGTCCCCTGCACCCGGACTGACGTAAGTGGTTAATGTAACTGGTGGGTGTTTGTGCTGCAGACTCAAAGGTCAACACATGTGTACAGCTTCCAAACACCTTAAGGTTAGTTTACTTCTCTTTCATTTCACTGCACGCATGTTCCATTTATACTAAAGCTAGTGGTCCATCCTCAACACCAAGCTTGGTCTGACCTTTCACTTGGAGAAAGCAGTTTCTCCAATTACATTTTCTATGTATTAATCACAGTGCCTTCTATTTTACTCATGTTTTTTCATTACAAGTTTCATCAAAATGAATACATGTAAATTCACAGCTTAGTCAAAAGTGCTAATGTTTGTTATGTATTGGCATGAGATAACACCTTAAAAACTATTTGTCAAGAATCAAGGAATGACTATTGAAAAAACATAGTATATTAACAAATTATCCTTTAACTTCAAATCCAACAGCCCTTTATTAACACTACCACATTCATCCTTCCCATTGCTTTTATTATACTGACACTTTCTACATTTAATTAGCCTGAGACAATTGTTAGCTAGTAGATTCTATTGATTTTGCGTTATGCAGGCCTGTTTGGTAGTTGTTCTTATAAGGTACTTCGCCTTTAAATCTCAGTTTCCACCATGTTCTCTTTGAAATTAACCATCACTAAACTTTATCAATGGAGGAAATTCACAGGATAAAAACAAGACAAATGAGTTTATGACATTCCAAAACAATGTATAAATAATGTTATTTAAAATAGTCTAATAAATATGTTCCATACTTATGTGTGTCTGCACATTAGACAAAGGGTAATTATATGCTTGTCAGTGCAGAACAAGTAACCAAATCTGACCAAAACAAATTCATGTCTCCACCATTGAGAGGAACCAAATCTGTTTAGCTCAGCAAAAAACTCAGGAGTGAATGTGACAAACAGGAATAGGGAGAAACAGGACATGAGAGTAGCACTGGACAAGGCCTGTTTGACCAGTCACCAGGGAAACACAGAACTGGGTTCAGGTTTACCTGGGTTCATATAAACATTTAAGCAGAACTACAAGCACATTATGGCTTAAGGAAACCCTGCATTCCAGGATGAAAACTTTCAGCAAGCCAAGCTCTCTTCTGCATTTTAGAAACCACTTACTCAACAATGCTGCTTGACACATATACATGTTGTAACGTATAGCCTGAATCCTGGTTTGTTATTTGGTTTGTGTCGCGTCTCTGTCTGTTCATCGTGTAGCTCCGTGTTATGTGCTTTGTGTATTCTGGTTGTTCGTGTCTCTATCTGTGTTCTCTGTTTGCACTTTGGTTTACGGTCCTGTTTCCCTTGTTATAGAGTATGTGTATGGTTATACCTTGTACCGGTGCATCGTGTAGCCCCGTGTTATATGGTTTGCCCTAGCCCTCCATGTTCATCCGGTTCTGTTAGCGTTAACTTCATTCGTGATATTTGTAGTTGCCGTCATTGTTAGTATTGCTAAGTATTTGTTCTTGTACCTTGTCGTGTCTGACTGCCTAGCTGTGTCTACATTTGTAACCCCGATAGTTGTGTGTGTTCCCCACTGTATGCTTTCCTTCCCTTGTTTTGTGGTTAGTTTTATTTCTTTAATAAATCCCTTAAACTCCTGCGTTTGCATCACGCCTACTTCGCCCCGACGTTACACATGTTTTGGCTTTTTTGCAAAAATTTTCATGATCAGGTTTGATATTCCTCTGTACAGGCATTTTATAGCAAACTCTGTTACTGTATGTACATTCCATTAGGTATAGCTTATCAATATTGTATTATGTCCCTTATTGAATCAACTGACAATTCCAGATGGTCTACTGATCTGTACAATTTGACTTGTTTACCTTTAACACTCGCATCATGTTCTACTACACTCACCTTCTGTTCCACATTACAAACTCTTCCACTTCTACTGCTTTAGTGTTAGAATAATCTACTATGTCTCTGTTGTGGGACACCAGACCTCTGCTGTGAGACACTAGCCCACTGCCATGGGACACCACCATACTACCATGAGACACTAGCCCACTGGGGTTACCCCAGCAGCAGAATTACCCCAGCAGCAGTATGATATACATCTTTAATTTCCTAGAAAAGAGCTGTGACTGTGGCCGCAGAACTAACCACTGGCCACAGATAATGATGGTCTATAACAGATTTCACAATTACTTTTTTATCAAGCTTTCTGTCACATACCTCTCCAAATTGTTCTTAATATAATAAAAGAGAGTGATAAACAATAATAACAGCACCAAATGCTGTACTCCCATTAAAGGGGGAAATCAGGGTGCCTACCCACTCCAACACATGTCGTAACATTATCAGTGAAAATAAACCATCTCACTTTTATTAGACTCAGATATTTGAATATGCTAAATTTCAGTTTAAATACCACAACACATTAGTTATAAGCGTTAATCCTTTCCTGTTTAACATTAGCTAATTTTTAATAAAGCATTATTTTTAATAAAGCCTATGATGAGTGCCTGTGAACATTCCATAATTCCTACATCACATAATTGTCAAATCAATCACACCATCATATCCATTAGTGTTCCATAAAGCATTGGTAGGGAAAACACATGACCTTAATGACCTTAATGCCTCTGAAAGTGCCTTGATATGTCTTATATCTACTAAACAGCTACTGTATTGGAGTTTCATGTGCAGTCATTTAAAGAGGTTACTTAAAATGTTGGGAAAATCTGCTATTCAAACAGGTTTCCTGTGGATGACACAGCTGGTACAAAGGTCAAAGAAACTTAGTGAGAATCATGTATGCAAACAGATCAAAAACCAGATAAATCACATCTGAATTCCGCAGTGGAGTGTAGGATGTTACCTCCAAATACTCCACTTGATGAACTCAAAAGCATTACAATACAATAATAGAAGATTTTGTGGCATTTCAATGATTTCGATGATTTTTGTGTGCTGATGAATCTGAATTGGCAAGTGGTGGTAGTGTGGTGATGCAGGAAACGGAATGGAACGGAACAGAATGGAATGGAACGGAATGGAACGGAACGGAATGGAAAGGAACGGAACGGAATGCTTTGCCAGGATACATTATGTCTCCTGATTCCCACTTAAAGAATGCCTGAATGGCACAGTGTACCTGCACGTTATCAGTGTACAAGTTGATTCATAGCTATAGTTTACTACAATTTACAGTTTTACTACTGAGACAGACACTTCCAGCAAGAAAAGTGTGTCTATATACACCTGTCTTAGGTGTGTATATACAGGTGTAATACATTTCAGTGTACAGTTCCAGACTGTAAGTGATTGTGCATATGTTGCCATGCACAATTTGCCTGTCTGCCTCCATCACTTTTACTGATCAATCTCTGACCACAGGACCAGTGATAACTGGATATCATCTCAGGCATTTTTAAAATGAGACTAATAACAGCATAACTAATAGATTCCAGCCCTCATCACCATTTGTATGCATCTAAATCACAACCAAGTATACATGTCTAATATAATGCACCGACTCACTTTGTCTTTCACAAGAATTAATTACAGGCAGTCAACAATGTACAGCACTGCGTACTCACTGAACACTGGGTACTCACTGGACACTGTGTTCTGTTCTTTCCAGAAGACTTAAATCGATGAATAATAATTTTATTTCTGAGGAACAATACAAGCATGCCAATTGACAGGTGTAACGACAGGCTAAGCATTCATAAAAGAATAGCTCAAGAATATTCTATTCATGCTGCTATTTAGTTTGGAATAATTAATCATTATTTGCCTGCTGAATGCTCACAGTGCTATAAACTCTAACCTCCATCAGTCTAAGACAGCAGTACAGTGAGTCGTCTGAGACAGAGGAAGTCCATTCTTATGTTGAACAACTCACTGTATCCCAGGACACAGTGTGACTGATGATCAAATATCAGGCTGCGTCAGAGTGACCAACACCACCAACACCATCAACACCACCCTCCCCCAAGACCCTGCAGACACATGTTTACATAAGACATCAAGTGAGCAGCATCTGTCTTTGGACCAAAAAAAACCACTTTCATATCCAGAAAGTGCCTTATATGGCTTATACAATTCAAACAGAATCCAGTTTTACAGAAGACCCTGAAATGTACAATTATAATATATCCTACACAGAATTTCTGGTTTTGCTGCTCGTTTGCCAGATTTCTTTGCACCCATAAAAAGATGACGTTTTAATTTTTCTACCAAGTCTACCATGTGTATTAATACTGTATTAAAAGGTGACATTAAATCCTGTACTCAGGCAACAGCTTATGAACTAAAATTGTACATAGCATATTCCAACAATTTACGTTGCATATGATCACGATGATCACGGGGTGCAGCAGGTCTAAAATCAAACAGCTATTAAGAACGTTCTGCGCATGGGTAAACGCAAAGATAACGAGTACCCAAAAGCAGACTTCTTTTTTGGGATGTTTTTTTCTCACACGCTTGGAACACGTCTTGACAGTCGACCGGCGGCGAGTTTATCCGGTCATCCTATGTTTATCCTGTCAGATGTAACACTTAAACGCTCAGGCGTGGTCGAACACGTTTAGTCAAACAGGTAGCGAGATGAACCGACTCACCTATTATTTCGTAGATTCCATGTCCACTCTTTCTGGAAAGTGACGTATTAAAAGTGTAGCAAACTACATAACTGATTTAGGCCACGGATCAGTAGCTTATAATAAATGTTTACGATTCAAAAATATTTCTCCTAAAAGTAGCTTCGCTGACGAATCCTCGCTGCTTCTCCATGGACAGAAATGTTCGAGAAACCTCATGTTGCAATTTCCTTCCAGAGACTGGATTGCTTTCCTGTTCACGCTTCCCTTGCGCAATTTTTGCAGCGGGCACGGCAGATAAATGGAGAAGTTAGCAATGGAAACACGAAAGTAAAAAAGCCAAGATATTCAAACCGTGCTGAATTTATTCCTGTATAGACAGATATAATGCTATTTTGCTTCAAAAGCGATACTGTTATTGTTCACTCGTCACTGCACACGCCTCCAACACACTGACCCGGGAGAATGCCAAGACCACATCCCTGTTTGGAACGAGCGGTTTTTCCTTTCTGTGGAGTGCAACGTAACAACACTTTACTCCTAAATCTAGACAGATTAAGGTATCTAATTAAGTCCGTGAGAGAACTGTTCAGAGACAATGGAAGCTACCAACTTGAAATGTAAAAGCTTAAAGGGTGCACACACTAGACACATTCTGCTTTCTCCTTAAAAGCTATGCCAATACAATGTAATTTGTTAAATCTTACATACAAATAAAGCTGAACAAATTTGAATTTACATTGAATTCTACAAATGGTTCATTTAGCACATTGTTAATTGATCAGTCAGTCATCATCAGTCAGTCATTTTGATGGCTATAAAAGTTTTTAATGAAATATGTCTGTCATTCATCAATGACATTGATGAATCTCTACCTGCACACTTCTACCTGTGAGGTACAGACTCTCTATGCCACACAAACCAACAAAACTAAATAGTGTATTGGAGCATTTCCTTTGGAAGGAATCTGGACTTTGAACTTTAATAACTTCCATATGACAGTCAGAGATGCTACCAGTACAGTTTAAATGAGTACAGAAATAACACATAAAACTGTGACTACTGAATACATTTCAAATACATTCAAATGAGTTCAAACATCTATTGACATGTTTGTTAATGTTTGAACTTGTAAAAAGTCTGTACTCTACAATTTACATCAAAAGATCAGAAAATTATTTTAACATGAAATGCACAAAGCTGGAAAAGAAAAAAAACATCTAAGTAATTCAGCTCTGAATAAGAATTACTTTATATTCATTCATTATCCATACCGCTTATTCCCGCTAGTCGGGGTCACGGGGGGGCTGGAGCCAATCCCAGCATCTCCAGGCGAAGGCAGGGTACACCATGGGCAGTTTGCCAGTCCACCACATGGCCAACACACACACACACACACTCACACCTACGGGCAATCTAGAGTGACCAATCAACCTAAGATGCATGTCTTTGGACTGTGGGAGGAAACCGAGTACCCGGAGAAAACCCACACAGGCACAGGGAGAACATGCAAACTCCACACAGAGCAGCCCAGACCGAGAATCGAACCCAGACCGCCTTGCTGTGAGGCGACAGTGCTAACCACCACACCACCATGCCGCCTTACTTTATATTATTAAATGTTATTATTTTATACATTGCACATTTGATTGTGGACTTTAGTTTGCTGGCCTTCACAACAAGTTCATTTTTTAAGTGTAATTGAAATATCCCCAGCAAATAGTAAACAGTTACGTGTTGAGCAGATGAAGCACTTTTAAAGGGGGTTGGTCTGTGGAGCTAGTGCGTAATCATTCCTCTTGTGTGTCCTGGGGCAGAGCTGACACAGGAATACACTCACTACCAGCAAGAAAAAGACAGAGGATACAGCAGCTACCACCAACCACGTCGTCATGGCGTCTGTAGGCAAGGATGTATATACAGAGCAAGTGAATAAAATTATATTATATATACTTCCTTTTATCCTTTCTTTCACTTTTTCTCTTTCTGTTCTCATTAAACTAGTGATTAAACTAACCCTGATTAAAGGTGCCCTAGAGTGGACAAAAACTACCTAGTGGCATAAAGGGCTGGTCCAAATGGTTGGTAGCCCTACAAGCACTAGTAACCATGGCAGAAGTGCCCTTGAGTAAGGCGCCCAACCCTCCAACAGCACTACAGCAGGTGCCCCCTCTGCAACAGGTATGAGTGTGTTTTCTCCAGATGGGTTAATACAGAGAAGAACGTCCATAAGGGGATAAAGGCATCACTACAGTTATTACTTCTTCTCTGTTGTATTGTCACTGACCCACAAAAGACTGCACTCGCCTGACTGACAATTTTCATAGTCATGAAGGCACTTTGAAGCCAAAGATCAAAGCCAAAGATCAAAATAAATATTTTGACTTTTGGTAGGATAATCATAATATACACACATAATAATTTCGTGTGCACCTACCTTCCAAGGTAATGTGTGTAATCACTTCCTGCTTTCCTGACGAGTTCTGAGCAACACACTTTAGCTCTGCCTGCGCATCCTCCTCATGCACCTCCAGAAACACCAGTTCCACCTCCACATGGCTGGGTAGCACCCTGGAAACATCCATATATGTCTATATATTTAATCATATAATCCTATATATGTTTATCCATATTTATATGCCTCCATACGTAACCTAATACTGTGCATAGACTCAAAATTATGCATATCACTGGCCAGTTCCTGATATGAATTAATCTAAGTGGACATTATCTCATTGAAACATTATTCAAACATTTCAGTTGATTTCAGTGATTTCAGTTGAACAATACATCCTAACATTGATTTGGTTGATATTCATAATATGTAATGGAGACATCATCTCAACCTGAATTTAGTTGTCTAGCTTCTAGAACTTTCTGATAAGTATTAGCTGTATTCCTATGTCTCTCCTAACAGTTAATTTAGCCTATTCCACCCAAAAGTTTGGTTAAATGAAATACAAACATCTTTTGTCTGTGTTCTGGGTGGGAATCTAGGGTAAGCTAATGGGTGACAGTGGTAGTGCAGTTTTGTTATCCTTGATTTCCATTACAACATTATCATTATTATTATTATTATTATTATTATTTTTCCCTTCTGCCTAATTAACCTAGGCAGAGACAGTGTTTTGAAGATGAGGGTGTGGGCTCATTACACCATTTGATGGTATGTAAATGATAAGGTTTCGTGTTACTCTTTATTTTCCTTTGACACTGAGCGGTAACAGTAAAGCAGTGATTTACTGTGAGAATACTCAATTTTTCCCCCTATCAGTGGAACCAAGAACAACATCACCACCAAGTGGACATTGCTATTCCTAACCCAGTGAACATCTCAATGTATTACAAAAGCTGATCTTTACCATTATCACAACAGTGTCACCAGTCTACTTTTAACTTTACTTCAGCTTGCAATTTTGTTGTTCACAATTCGCTTGATTGAACAATGTGTCCAGAGTCTTATACGTGTAGTCTTAAATGTGTAATGGTCATTCATGTTGACACACACATCCACCTTCTTAGTCACCACTAATGATGTGATATTGTAACCGTCCCCTCTGCCTCGACGTCTCTCCCTTATGTGTCTAATGTTTGTCCCGTGTGTCCTTGCCACGCCACTATTTGAGTTTGTCTCGGTTGTGTGTGGAGGTGTGTGTGTCTGCTACACACCCTCATATTGTGCCTCATCTGTGTCTTTCTCTGTCTTGTTACTGTGTGTATTTAAACCCGTGTGTATGCCTTAGTGTTTATCTGTCTTTGACTTTCGTTTTTCAGATAACCCAACTCTCTGAAAATCCACCTTGGCATCCTGTCAGTATGACAGATATCAATTAAAAATCAGCCTAAATGGTCAAATGTAGGGTGTATTTTAAAGACTCTAACATGTAATACACTGCACATCACATGCAAATGTAGATGAAAGAGTGCAGAGGTCAACAAGGTTTTGAATGCTCACCTCCTGTCTGCTTGAAATGCTCGCTTACTCAGATATGATCTGTCAACCGATTGGCCATTGACCAACCAGGTGACCTCAGTGTGGTCATGTGACTGAGTCCCAACAAGCACCTTGCAATGGATCACCAAACTGGAGCCTAAATGCAAACATTGTAAAGGAAAGACCAAAACAACATAAAAGTCTTCTAATCATTGCAATTATCACCTTAAAAAGTCTATCTTACTTATTTTAACACTATGTTATGTGTTTTGAAATGCATTTGTGAAAGTAGTTCCCTGGATTGAACAGTGTTTTAAATGCCTTTCTCATGTTACTTGACCTTTTAAACTTTAATTGAAGAGTGTCCCGTCAACTCACCAAAATGACTTTCAATTATAGATCCATTTACAGGCGTAGTGATGTGAGGGAATATGACTGGTGCTGTATGACAGAATCAACATTAATCCCACTATTACATATTATATTATATTACATATTACATACATATTAGTACGAGCTCTATTGCTAAATTATATGCAAGCATATGCACATATATTTATGCACTTATTTATATACATATGTACATTTATATGTTAAATGTTTGATAATCAGTTCCTAAAATTTGTGGAATATCAATATAGACACATTGAAGGAGCCTTCTCCCACTGTGAACTCCACCCAGTACCTCCACTTTCCAACTGTTTTCTACTCCCAGACTCACTGGCACTGGGGAATAAATCCCTGTGTTTTCACACGATGCCTTGCAAAGTCTCTCATTTGATCCTGATGAGACTAACACTGTTTCCTTCTCCTGAGGCCCACAGTGAACTGTGACAAGAATGTGAGGTCACTCACACATCGATGCAGCAGCTGTTGATTTGGTAGGTTGCTCACCACCTGAGGCTGGAATATTTGTAGCTGGGTCTGAAATTAAAGAAAATTAAAGAAATTAAAGTAACCCTATAAACACAACTTAAGACAGTGTTTTGCTAACATATAGAAAGGCTAGCTGGTTAGTTTCTAAGTTATCAGGATAACTAGACCTGCTAGTGCAGACTCAGTATCAGTCCACTTCACTGCAATAGTAACTTGTGTCTGTGAGTGAGATTCATTGTGCGAATGTGTACCTTATAGCACACTATGCTTATATTATTTACTTATTCATTTTTTGTGTGCTCTTATTCTTGGTCATTTTTACAAATAAGCAGAGCATGGCAGAATTGCCCATGCTTTATTGTCAAGCAAATAAAAGGTTTTCTGTGGTAACCTGTAATTCTGGGACTCGTAGGTTTACCCAGTACTTGTAGTTTCCAGGTCCTGCTAACATTGTAGTTGGTGTTGTTGAAAGTCACTTTGAGCTTACAAGTGTATAAACCTTCATCCTCAGCAGAAATATTTGTGATTGTAAGCAAATCTCCTTTTCCCCTCTTATAACGAGCACTGATTAAAGGAAAACCTTCCACATTAAAACCCTGAAAAGAAATAAGTGGATAAGTGTCAGGCAGGTTGACCAATACACGCTGACATGTGCAGTGTTTGAGGTTTTATGGCTCAAGCAAACAAACTGTCGTCACCCTCTTCCTTTGTGTTACTGAAACACACCTTGTACCACTGTGGACTTCCTGCCATTTTGAAATGTTTTATGTGGGGACAGCTGATGGTCAGATCTGTGTCTGCCTGTGCAGAGACAGGATATGACATAACATCCAGGTCCTCTCTTCCTGTCTCATAGATGATCACAGAAATGCTCCCAGTAAAGCAGAACATGTCACTGCTAAAGGGTTAACACACACACACACACACACACATGCAAACACATATCAACACACACAGACATACAAACAACGATAGAGACAAAAAAGATCATACACAAAAGAAACAAAGAGATCATACATACAGTGACATATGAGAAACAGACAGAAATCTCCCAAATCTCTCCCAATCTCTTTTTTGTAATCTCCCCAAATTATTAATGTATAGAACTATTCAATTGGAATACTTTAAGAAAACACTGTTAAAACATTGACCTAACACCAAGCCACTGTCAATCCAAGCATAATGTTTTTGGGGTGGGAGGGACGAACCTGAGTACATAGGAATAGGTTCCTGAATCTGATGGGTGAGAGGGGAGGAGCCAAAGGGCCCGCCCCCTCTGTATGACCCTGTCATTTTGATGGGCATGCTGTTTACTGTGAAACATGTGAAATGTGCTGTTATCTGCTGGGAGCCTCCTGTGCCGAATTACATCTTCAAGAAATGGAAATCTGATGACCACCAGTTCGCCTTGATTATGGAAGTCTGGGATCTCTGAACCCACATCCAAACAGCTGTCTAGACAAAATACAATTTTAAGGGTTATTTTAAGGGTTTTGGTCTGAGAACACACAGCTAAATCAGCAGAGACAAAAAGACCAGGATCTTTTTCAGCTCAACCCAGTTAATCAGCTATTCCACAAACATCTTACCTTTGATGGGTAGTGCAAAGGGTGTGGAAAATGTACTGCACACAGCCATCCATGTGAGGAGACCACAGGAAGCCTGGGTGAAACAGAGCAAATAGTGAGACATTAGATTACAATGACACACTGAACCACACGCCTGTTCATATCATCTAATGACAAAATGTTAAGCAAACACAAGAGAGTGAGACACGTTCACAGTGTTCTATTATCTTTATTATGTGTTCTGTCAATCCAGAATAGGCCACACAAATGTATAAAGAACAAACAATTAAATATTTGTGAGTTGAATAGATGTAAAGTTAATGTTAAACTCTTGTCCCAATATTGAAAGACACTGGTATTAAAGACAATGGTATAAAATGTATTTAAAGAAAGATTGTATTATTATTGGATTATAATGTTTTGGTGTTATACTATCATTGCATTTCCAGGGCTGTCTATTATCACGCCATCAGACAATGTACTGGTATGTTGTCACTGAAGGCAGAAAGTCAATATGAATGTGTCTGAATAGCCTATCAGTCCAGATCAAGTGCAGAGTGACATTTTCACTTCCCCTAAAGTGCTTCTCAAACTGTCCTTCAAATAATCTAAAACCAGACAAATTCACTATACTTAAAAGTTTGACTGGATTTTTACACCTCAATGTTTAGTACTTAAACAAGGATACCAGACCTTTAATATACAGACCTTTAGGTACATTTAAGTACAGCTAAGTACATTGTTTGGTAAGACAATTCTTTAAATACAAAATATTGTTTTACCTTATAACAATCACTTACAGTTATGTTGTAACAAATGAATGCTAAGTGGCAGTACTCATGATCTATAATTATTGATTAGCTTAACTAATAATACAATGAATATTTTCAAGATTTAAATAATTCATGTAGCACACATATGAGCAAAACCATCCACACGCTAACACCTAGACACACTTATTAGCTCTCACCTGTTTGGTGATGATCATCGCAATGAAGGGAAGAGTTTTCAACAGAAAGAGGATGACTGGAGGTAAGAAGAAGCGTAGAGGAGAAGTACCCAGAAGGTTAAATATGCGCATATGCTACAGGAGAGCGATGCTGTAAGCCAGTTCCTTTTTCCTCTGTGTGTTATCTGTACGTCTCTTTTGGGGAACCTCCAGCTTCCAGTACTTAAAGGCTTCTCTCGTGAGCCGGGAAATTCCTTGCCTTTCCCAATCAGGCCATTTCAAATCACCTTGCCAGATTACACAGATTAAAAATGACACATACACACACATGCTACACATGCATGCACACACCACACACACGCTCACACAAACACAGAAAAACTATTTAGGTGACATTATCTCACACTTCTGTTGTGTCTGGGTGTAATAATATATTAATGAGTGGCGTCTGAAAATTAAAGGCTACATAATTTTTCATTTAGAAGGAAATAGTCAAAGTCAAATTTATTTGTATAGCACTTTTTACAACAGCCATTGTCACAAAGCTATAAATCTGTCCAATCCAATAGTTACAGATATGTAGTACAGAAATGTAGTAAAACAGACACATCTGTTGGGAGCCATTTTCCTAAAGTATTTATAATAAGAGACTATGTCCATGAAGTAACCCTTTTAACATTAGCAATGCATTTACACCTATATGATACACATTTTTAAAGCTTGAGTTGGTTTCACAACATTTTGTATCCTCTTCACCCTCATAGTTTTGTCTTGCTTTTGCACTCCTTCAAAACATACCACATTTTACTAAACTGCTTTTTATGAGCATTGTTAGAGCATAAATCACTGAAATAATCACAATTTTACCTTTTGTGAGGTAAAATAGTGCAAATTGGCATAAAACCTTACATTTTGTATTTTTAACATAACATTTATCATGCAGAAGTATGCAGTTTGGGATGCAGGCACAAACATACAGAGAGAGAGAGAGAGAGAGAGAGAGAGAGAGAGAGAGAGAGAGAGAGAGAGAGAGAGAGAGAGAGCATAAAGTTTTGCTTATGATGTTTAAAGCCTTAATAGTCAAAGCACCTATAAATCTAAGAAATCTGTATGGCTGATCTTTATCAGGGATTTCATTATTTAAAATAACATTTTTCTTGTCTAAGGCACTTTTAACATTTGAAATTGCTACATTATTATTATTATTTTATTCTAAATGTTACATAAGACTGCATCCAGGATGCATGATGTGTGTTCATATATGAATGTCCACATGAAGCAACTATGTAAGCAAACTGACGTGCCAGTAAATCTTCAATATGAGTCATGTTACAAAACTCCACATGCATTCCAAACCAGGAGCACGTGGAGCTTACTTCCACGAGGCATTTGATCCTATGTCGTCTGTGACCACTGGTTCAAATTTATATGAATATTCAGACCACTCTGAGACTCTCACACAAGCCTGAATTTCATAATTTATTCATAATTAATAATTCCCATAATTTGTGACCTAGTAAATTTCTCCTTAATTACTTACATACCCTGAACAGATATAGCAAATACTATAATATTTATAATGTTTAAAATAGTTTCACCTTTTGCAGTTACTGATTAAAATTTATCCACAAATTTTTGTTGTTTTGTTTGTTTTATGGAAGAATACAAATATAATTCAATCATGCGGTCAAGATCCCTTAAATTACCGTAGGAGTTTATTTTCAAGGAAAAACAAAGGACCATCAGGAAAATACAGAACAGCCTGCCATACAGAGAGACAAACCATATAGTGTCACTGAAACACAGACATCCAATCAGACAGGAACTGACATCCGACCAGGCGGTAACAATTTTGCACTGCACCAATCGACTGCTGCCCCAAGGGTCATCCGTAAACAACAGAATAAAGAAATATTGACAAAAGAAGCAAATAATTGTTTGAGAGAACATAAATACAATGATGCACATTAGTTTAACAAAACTGCCGTTGTAAACATTTTCTCAACAGGTGAGCATTATATTAAGTGTGCACTATATTAGGTCATTAAAGATATACAGTTGTAAAGACAGGAGGGGAAAAACATTACAGATATGATCTATAGTTAAGCATCTTAACTATGTCTGAACTGAAGAGTAACAAAAGCACTTAAAAACAGATCAAAAATTCAGTTTCATTTAGTGGTTTCTAAATATCGGTTCTCAGTTCTCAGTTTCATCATTTTAGCACAATTGATAAAGTTAAAATAAACTGAAAGTTTAACAGCTTTTGCAATAATTCCTACTCATTACAATTAAATAAAATCATATGAGGGAGGAAAAGCCCTAATGTTAAAACGAGGTAAAGGGGTGTGTGTGCATGTGCATGTTGGCAGTAGTCTAGGGAGAAAATCTAAAGGAGAAAGATAACAGAATGGGGAACACAAGGGTGTGAAAGCAAAGCCAAATACGTTAGCCAGGGTTACCCTTCTTACCCATGCCTACATGTGTGTGTGTGTAAGAGAGATAATGTGTGTGTAATGTGTAATGTGTGTTACTTTAGCTTTGAGAAAAGCCAAGATGGTAGAAGATTGAAGATGGTAATCTTCAAATCCAATTTTTACACAATTCACACACAATCTTCTAACAAGTGAACTGCAAGATTTGCTTAGTCTATTTGATAGTCCCCAAATCAATACTGAGTGATTTGAGTCCCCAAAAAGTAATTTTAAATTATAAACATTAAAACATATTTAAACTAACACTGTATAATCCTTTACAACATAGAATAAACAGCAGTTTTGTTTTTAGATTTCAAAAGAGAAAATGGGCATTTGTAAGCAGAATCTCCCCCAGAGAAATGATGTTTGTCCTGATTATGCTCATTCACTGACACAAATAAGGGTGATGGAGAAAAAGGAAGAGAAAAATTAATTTAAGAAAAATTTAAATGTCTGTGTATGGGACTATGGAGATTAGTATTGCAATAAACCATTTATCTCATTTTGTCTCACTGGTAAGAAACCATCTGCAATAAATCCAGACTCCAGAAGAGCAGAACTTAGCTGTCTGCAGCTCTTTAAAGGCAGGATGGTAAAAACATATACCACTGTCTCAGTGCTGTCTGTGGGTGTCAGACTCTAGAGATTTACTATCTATTCATTTCAATATTAATTTCAATAACTGTTTAATCACCTGACAGGTTTTTCAGGCAGGACACATCACACTGCTGCTGAAAGCATCGTATATTTTACAGTCAGAACAGTAACAGGTTAGTGTTAATATGACCCATCTGGTCCATTTTCTTTTTAAATGCAGTGACCTTCATGGGCTTCAGCTAATAGAGGCTCTGACATAATTAAACATAATTCAACAGACAAACAGCAAATAATCCCAATGTTATTTATGTACAACAGAAACAGCCAGGCTCAGTATTGTTGAACATAAAATATGGGTTCGCACCCTTCAGTTTTTGCCACAGAACAATATTTTCACACTGCATTCCTACTTAGTGCGTCGCATATAGAGGGAAGAAACATCTTACAGAAACAGTGGAGGAAAAAACGTTTTCCAACAAGTTCACCAGTAGAACCTTTTAGTGTCTGTGTTGTGTATATTACACACGACCTGTCAAATGACATGATTTCAACTCAAAGTTCCAAACATTTTGGTTTCTCTGTCATCCACACTCAAACATCATACAACCCATCTACACGTAAACATCCACACCCAGATATAACCCCACAACCCATCTACACGTAAACATCCACACCCAGATATAACCCCACAACCCATCCATACAAACACATCCTCCTGTACTGCCATGCACACACATACTGAGGTGACACATCTTTACTTCCTTTTGATTTCCTATCATGTATTCACAGCAAGTGCATGACTTCAACCAAAAGCCTATTGGAGCCTATGCAATTCTAACTAGGGAAGAGATTGGAGTCAGATGCACACCTGCTCCATACGCTCCTGTCATGGGAGTCTTCAGGCCAAGACAAGGGAATGACAATGGTTAATCCTCTGCCTTTGAAAACAATAAGGGTCAGCACCATAGACTTTAAAGACATTAAATAAGTAACAATAATAATAAAAAAAACTACAGGACACAATGTGCAAGTATGGAAATTAACAGGTACATGAATATGCTAATCCACAAATTTAGTGATTAATAATAATAATAATAATAATAATTCATAACTTCAAAATATTTCATGGTCCCTCTGTCCTTCACTCTCCACTCCCCACCTTTTCACAATGTGGACACATTTCACTTTCCCAGAAAAACAAAACAACCTGTCACGGTGACGCTCTCGGACCCCTCCCTTTGGGCGTGTGTTTGTGTAGTCTAGTCCTTATGTGTAGTTCCGTGGGTGTGTCGATGTGGGTGTGTTCCTCAGTCGCACCTGTGGCTCGTCTCGTCATCACAAGGGGATAGTGTTGTTTGTCTATTTAATGTGTGCTCGCGCAGTGTCCTGTGCTCGTCTTTGTCAGAGTCGTCTTGCACGTTACTTGTTGTAAGTGTTATACGCCATTATATATATATATGTTAAATCCACAAATAAAAGTGTCTGTTTCACGAAGCTCGACTCCGCATCCTCGTCCGCTCGCCTCGCGTCACACAACCAAAACAAAACAACAAAAACCTGAAGCCTATCTTCACTCTCCTTCATGAAACTCATTTATTGGGGCTATAGCTGCTAGTCAGATATTCACTCTACCAGATGATCAAGTAGGGATACTACAGGGAAAAAACACCATTTACACAGCTCATCAATAACACTGTTGCTGTTCACACCTCTCTACCATCTCAGCAATAATACTGCTCCTGTTCAACCAGAGGCTTTCACTTCATCACACACACTCAGTTTTTGTCATCTAAATTGAAATTTCTGTACAGCTTCTCAGTCTGTTTCAAGCCATTTATGTAATGTGGCTTCTTGTCACATTGAGGAACTTCAATGGTAGTTCAGATTCATGGTGGTTGTAGTTTTTGCTGCCGTCATAGCAACGTAGAAAGGTCACAGCATCCCGCTGATCAAGGTTTACCAGCTGAGTAACGAGGTCCGGCCAAGAGTCATGAAGTAGACTTGGCTAGAACCACCAGATCGCACTGAGGCAAAGAAAACCTGGGAAAAATTATTAACACCAAATTACAAACACTTCACAAACTATTCAGTCATGATGAAATCAACAGAATCGTTTTACAGTTCTTTCTTTGCTGCTTGGCACTGCCTGCCAATTTAACGTCAAAAGATGTGTGGGTAGAATATTCAGCATTGCTATGTGTCATCTCAAATTCAGTGCTATGAATTTAGCTCTGCAATCTAATAACTGTTATCACTACTACATAATGAGCATAGCTCAATATATAAATTATTGGAAATCCTCCAAAATTCTCCAATTCTATTCAACTCTCACACTAGTCAGAGAAGCAGTATTTGAATGGAAACCTGTCTGATCCAGATCCATTATCACCTAAACATAACGGCAATGAAGAGACTGGAGGAGAGTGTTCACCTGTGGGCCGAGTGTTCACCTGTGGGCCGAGTGCTCCACTATGGATGAATGTGTCTGCATTTGTCTGCATGTGTTTGCACAAACTCACCTTGTCATTTCGCTCACAGAGGAATTTGAGTCTTTGAGCTCTCTTATGCATGAAGACACCATCCAGGTGTCCAGTCTCAACAGAGCGGATTTCGATGGCCTTCTCTCCCCAGCCCATAATCTGGTTAGAGCGAATGTATGCTGCCATAAACATGAGTAAATAAAAATGAAAAGAGAAATAAACAACCAGAAAATGGATCAAGATTTCATTAAAAATATAATCCTTTGACATTATTCTACTGGACTTGTGCTCGAGTGAAATTTGATATTCCAGCATGTCTGGCATATGAATGTGCATGTTTGGGGTGTTTCCATACCCACAGAAGTGGGCATCTCTCCCCACTGAAGCACCACATCCTTGGTGATACGTCCGTACGTGTTGACATACACGCCCTCATCCTCGTAACACACCAGCAGCTCAATCCCGTCTGTGTTGGGCAGGATTATGATGGCGTGGGACTGAATACTGGTCTGGATCTGTACGCCACACAAGAAAAAGTGCATGTTTGTAAGTGTGTGTGCGCATGTGTATGTGAGAGCTTGTTTGTGTGTGTGCGTGTGTGTGTAGTGTACAGGTGTGTGTAGTGTACAGGTGTGTGAAGTGTACAGATGTTACATACGTGAGTAGGCAGATAGATGTCATACACTGCTCCTGAGTCCACATCCACAGCATGGAATCCTGAGCAGGAGCCATAGATGACCTTTAACCTCTGGCCTTCCTCCACTGTCAGATCAACTAAGAGTGGCTTGTGTACTAGGTCACCAAAAGACTGAGCAACGACAGGAATTAAATTAGTTAATTCAGTTCAGAATTTATTAAAGTACTGAGTTAATTCAGTACAAGGACAAATTGCAACCAAATATCTAGTTTTGTTTGTTTGATGCTGTTGAAATTCCTGCAGTAAATCTGTCTTTCAATATTGTCACTCCTATAATGCCAGATGTTATCAACCTCAAGGTTTGCAAATCTGTCTGAAGCATCCACATAAGCACACACACACAAGCACACACATAAGCACACACATCACACATTTAATCTGAAAGTACTTTTCTACCACTTGACTCTGACCTTAAAAGCCATGAACTTGTGGTAAGGCTTTGGCGCCCATGCATACACCTCCACGGAGTTCTTCAGTGCAAGGACCAAGAATTTGATTCTCTCATACTTCACTGGAAACAATTACGAAACAGAAAGAGGGAAGTTTTAGTGCAACACTTGAAAACGTATCTGGCTAAGAGTTACACTCTGTGCCTCGCCAGCTCAAAATAAACACATTTATTTAAAAATAACCACCAAAAGAAGCACATACAATAACGAACTAGTAAATTCCCAATATTATGCACAAAAAAGTTTACATCAAATTCACATGAAATGTCAGCACCTTAGATTAAATTCAAGCTATTATGAGTGTGTGCTCATCTGAGGAGAAACAGGACACGTACCAACTTTGTAGTGGACGCACCCCTCCAGGTCTCCCACTGTGGTCCATCCCTGCTTCTTTTCTACCTCAGGGTCATTGTGAAGAATCTTGTTTCTCAGCCAGGACAGATAGTACACACGCAACTTATTCTTTTTCCCTGCATCAAAGAAGTCAGAAGAAGGAAGAGAATGAAGCAGAGAACCCAGCAGCAGGTATGTGTTGTCGGCTTCACCATTCGTAAGTCAAAATTCAAGCAACAGGTTGAATGAGGAAAGATATTCTGCTGTAGGAGTTGAAAATTCACCCTGCCCGTTGATTGAGTTTGACTCACAGGAATAAAAAGAGCCAAGAAAGTAAAACCCTGGATGTTGTTCATCAGTTTGGCAGTTTGGGGCTGGACTGTCCCAGCACAGTAAGGATGCGGATATTAGGGGCACTACAAAAACAATAAAATTACAGGTCTCTGCTTGGCAGGACCATCTTTGTGTTGTTGCACATTCTTCCCTTTATTCACTCTGGACATGGACAGTGGCAGTGGATGCACTATTCTGCTTCTGTTAACCTGTATTTTGGTGGATCGTAAGTTAAAGGTTTTGCAATGCATGTGCTGCACCATTAAACTGCCTTCAATGGTGAGGGCCTTGTTCTCAACAGCACATCATGACATCATACATGCATGCTTGCTGTTTCACCTCCCCACCCAAAACAGAAACCCCACCTGCACACTGTACGAACCACTTAAAAACAAAAACTAGATGCCATTTAAGATTCAGAATCAGGGCCACATTTACCACATGTGCTTTACTCTGTCAGTGTGTTTAAACGATGCTTTTGCTTTGGTGCTCCATTCTTATGTAATGGAATCATGTTGTGGTTAAATTTAGATCCAATGTAATGTGCACAGACATCACATGAACTGTGGAACACAAAACATGGTTTGCTCAATTTCCTTTGGTGGTGGAAACCTATTACGTTAGCCTTAGCAATGCTTCCTCATTGCTCTAAGAATAATATACAGAGAAATCTGAGCACTACACGAGTGTGAGGAAAGAGGAAAAGCACAATGAGCATAACTCCTCTCAGAGGAGTAAGACATGTGTGAGAGATGTGCAGTTATACAAAATACACACACAGCCTATAAAATAGTACACAATACAATAACAGGAATTGACAAAGGTTTTGGGTTTTGGTGTGAATACTGTATAATGATTTTCAGACCTATTGCCATGGGGAAACTTGTGAGATCACTAAATAAGTTTATGGATAAAAACCTGTAACTGCATATTGCAGCCACATTCCTGAGTGGAAAATCCAACAAGACCGTGTGTATGTAAAACATTATAGTGCATTATAGTTTGTAAAAGGGGAGAAATTATTGATGTATTATACATATCAAATTAGTAAAACCAGTTAGAATATTATATTAAATATTATATTAAATATTAAAACAAACAAACAAACAAGAAAATTAATAGAGTTTATTGCTAGCAGACACTGCAGGTGCCACGTTAATGAGAAATGAAACATCCAAGGCAAGAAAAATATAATAAAAACATAATAAAAACATAAAAGAATGATAAAAAATGATTGACTGAACATGTCCTGCTGCCTAGTGTAGGGTTAGTGTTAGTATAACTGAATGATGCATAAGGTCAGAGAAATGTAAAGCCAACCCTGAGAATTCTAATCGTAATACTTAGAAAACTCCTACTCTAAATATACTTTACACCAGCTGCTAACTTTTATGTGCATAAATGATCAGCCAGCGGAAGGAGACTTGGGTAAGTAACCTACCTGATATAGTCACCAGGACATTTAAGCCCTCGAGGACGTCCATTTGCTGAAAGCGTCTGCGGTTGATGAGGGGGTAAACTTTCCCCTGACCACTGCGGTCAAGCAACATCAGGCCACTTTCTGTCCCAACTAAAAGATTCACACCTGGGAATGAAAGAGAGAGACCGAAAACCCCAAATTAAAAACAAATGAATTCAACACACCATAAAGAGAGAGAGAGAGAGAGAAACAATGAGAATGGTACAAACAATATCACAAACAATATATATATATACACACATTCAGGCTTTCAGTATCTCAGACATCATCCCACTTATTACACATACAACAACCAGCCACAAGTGAATAACCGATTATCTAGTTACAATGACACGTTAGGGGTTGATATTTTAACCAGTAAGTGCCCAGTTCTTGAAGGTGATGTGTTAAGGCATTGGACAAAGTTCTGCAGGGAAACCTTTTGGGTCCTGGCACTTATATGGAAATGACTTACATACCATTCTACCTAAACAATACTGCAGACCAAGTAAACCCCTTGGAAGGTGTTAACTTGACCTCTAAAGTCCCCCTGACTAAGCATCTTTGGAATGTGTGGCAAAAACAAGTTCAACCCATGATGGCCGTGTCTCGTACTTACAGGACTTAAAAGCTCTGCTTGGTGACACTCAGGACACCTTCAGAGGTTTTGTGGAGCACATACCTCAACAGAGCAGAGCTGTTTTGGTGGCACAAGGTGGCCTACAGAATATTGGGCAGGTGGTTTTAATGTTATGGCTAATTGGTATATTATGTGGACAAGCAAAGCTGTGTGTGTTTGGGGATGCAGTATTCACCCCAGAGAGCTGCACAGAGGATCTCAGAGTTAAACCTCTTCTTGTACTTGCGGATCTCCGGAGTGTCGCTCTGAGGTCTGGTGTTAACAGGATTGACGTTGACCACAGAGCCCTTACGGGACGCGTCCTGCCTCAGGGCCTCCTGCAGTCGTGCATCACTGTAGCCTGAGGTGGAAGCAAAGATAATATTGTAGCTCTTTGTATTTTTTATGCTCACAGTACTCATCTGGCTTTTGCCTTTTGATCCCTTCAAAAAACTAATTGTGGACTATAATAAACTTAAAAACATATAATTTATAATATAGTTATTTTTACACAGTTGCTCACCTGCGTTGTTGAGGGCGCTGCCAGTGGATGGAGAGATCTGGAGGAGACGCGGATCAATGAACGGAGTGAAGGAGGAGGACGACTTGTGCTTGTGTGCAGTGCTGGACTGGGACTTCACATGTGGCGCGTGAAGAATAAAAGATCACACAGAAAAACAGCTCAGCCTACACAAGCAATTAAAACAATCAAGCTGTGTAATACATATTTAAAATAATTCACAAAATTCTAAAGTAAAAAGACTATTAGATTAAAACATTATTGTTTTTCAGAACCACGAGGATTTGATCATGAAGGAACTATCTTGTTTTGACAGATACATGCTATATATTTAGAAAAGCTATAAATCGGTAACTACTGTAAAAGCATATCCCATCATTTTGCATAATAAACACAACCTATTTTATTTTGATTAAGTACAATATCATTACCAACTGTTTTATGGTAATGGTTGGGTGTTTGTACATTGTAAATGCAGGCAGTATAGAAGAAAATACAGACACAGGTAAATGATGAAAAACTTGTGGTCTTGATGGCTAACGGATAAATCTTGATGTGTGTGCAAAACAATGATGTTTGCAGAGACAAGTGAGAAAAGAGAACAGAAAATGAAAATAGAATTTGGATTATGAAGGTAATCTGGATTATGAAGGAGAAAATCTGTTAGACATACTGGATTACAGAGTTAAGTGTTAAAAGTAAGGAACAGAAATGATGCACTGTGGGTCCTGAGCAGCAGGAATGGTGTTTAGTCACCAAGTTTCCATACTCACCACTAACACTTCCCTTACTCACCACTAACTCTTCCCTTACTCACCACTAACTCTTCCCTTACTCACCACTAACTGTTCCCTCACTCACCACTGCCCTTACCTACAATACAGAGCACAACGTAGAGAAACACAGCAGAGAAGAGTTGAGAGGCCAGAGGATGAAGAGGAAGCAGCAGGTTTGTTTTAGTCCTGCGGTTAGTGGGAGGCGTTTCTGAGAGGAAGAGCTTCAGTGTTGCTACTCAGCCAGCCCAGAGAAAGGAGCTTTGGGTGTAGCAGGACATACCTCCAGGAGGCTGAGCAGTCTGTCCGGGGGCGTGAGGGGGGACAGGGCAGGACTGCTGTGGCATGAGGATGAGGAGGGGGTGGAGGGGCAAGAGGAAGGGGGTGAAGGCCGACTCTGCTGGAGCAGGTCAGGCAGGAGGTGAACTCGGCCTGAAAAACCATTCCGCTCCTGGATTCCCTGCAGATCGGCCCCAGAGGCGGGACTACAGCCCGACCCGGACATCGGCACAGGCCGCTTGGCCCCAGAGGCGGGACTACAGCCCGACCCGGACAACGGCACAGGCCGCTTGGCCCCAGAGGCGGGACTACAGCCCGACCCGGACATCGGCACAGGCCGCTTTTTTATATCCCCTGAGCTCTGGAATTGAGAAGAAGCAGAAGGTCTGCGCTCTCGGAGTGAACAGCCAACTGACTTTTATTTAGTGGAAATATTTTGGTCACAAAGCAACTCTAAACTGAGCCAAGAAATTTTGACATTTTTTACCTCCAAGGAAATAGAGACAATCATTTTACTTTGACAGAGCTGTTGCTACTGGAGGATGGAATAATAAAGTGGCAGTACTGTATTTTAATGATCTTTTGTTTGTATTATTGTTTCCTGCAGTTCTAATTAATTCTTATGTTTTAATCACCAATCTCAATAAGCAGTGTCTACCTAGCAGGTGGGTTACTTGTTATTTTCATGCTGATGTCTTAAGAGTTTTACAAAGTAACTTAATAAATATATTTTCCTCATAGAAATACAAGTGTTCAAAAACTGCAAATACTGCCTGCTGTTTGACAATGTCGCGCACACACACAGCACTGGACAAACAGCAGCTTTAATGTGTTCAATAACCTCTTTATCCGTTCATCTCTCTACGGGTTGTACAGCCACGTTCTTGTATTGCCTACATGTTGTAGCTCCGTGCTGAGACTTTTTAAACTGAAAAGTAGCTTTGCAAAGGTTTGGCATTATCAAGACAACTTGGATCTTGTTTAATTTAATAATGGGATATTTTATTTATCTCAGGTAAAGCAAACAACAGAAGGAGGAGGAACAATAAAACTAAAACTGAATCATCTGGAGATTCAGACTTTCTCGGTTTCTATTGAACTTTGATCATCAGTGGCAAAAACCTTAATAAGATTATAAATATGTAAAATATCAAAAATGAAGAGTATAAAAATATATGTGTGAAATAAATACTGAGGTCACAGGGTGGTAAATGTGTTGAGCTGATTACAAGGAAGTAGAAATGATCAGTTAAAGGCTGTACAGGAACTGAGACAATTTATCAGCAATTTATGTATACATTTTATGTATATTTAATCTACATGGCTATACAATGTAATGTGTTGTCACCAAAATTAATTCCCACAATAAACACACTCCAAAGGGCTGAGATAGACAAGACAAGACAGCCTAATTTCAGGGGTTCCTCACTGAGTCTTGTCTGCAACCACATTGTAATGCCACCCACACAACTTTTATGGCAGTTACCCATAATGCCATTGTATAAAAAATCAGTTTCAACAGTAAGCGAGTGTAAGGTGCTTTAATTTGACAGGTCAAGTCATAGATATTATGGCATGTAGTCTCCTCAACACAGGTGAATGTGGAACATTATGCTACTAGCTTGGCTGTGTGATGCAAAAAAGTCAGTTTGCCATTGTGTTGCCGTACGATGTGCTGGGTGAGCTACGTGACAGCTGTGATGTACATTTGGTACCTGCCGCACGACCAGTGTGGTGTCCTTGCATGGAACGGAGGCTGCTTGGTCACCATCGTCATGGACAACCATCGTCTTTACTGACTCCGTCTCTCCATTGCTCAATCTGGATGAGCTGTCAGTCAAAAATAAAAAAGGTCTAATCCCCCCCACGCGTGTGACTCATCTGCTACACACTGTTCTACATTTATATTTAATAAGCCTGACTGGTGTTCAACAGTAATAGGGTTAGAGGATAGTGCTGGGTCAAACCATAATAAAGTAGACCATAATACTTAAATACAACTCATAATAATAAAGGCCTTAAAAATAAAAAGTTGAGACAACAATAACTTTTCAAATAACAAATAAAAACTACAACCATCAGTACACAAGAGCACCAGGTCTGGGTGCCTGAAATATTCTTTTAAGGGCCTGTACAGGATGTGCCTACCCTCCCCGCGAGTCCTCTGGGCCAGAGGTGGACTCCTCTCCCCCCTCCTGGTCAACCTCTTCATCATCCTCATCGTCAGTAGTTCCAGAGTCCTCGCTGGAGGAGGAGTAGTCAGTAGCCTTGTGGGGCGGCCGGACGTCCTCTACAGCTCGAAGTTCTTTAGCCAGTGCTGTCAGATCCTGCAGTTAGGGGATCACGGGTCAAAGATGAATATGACAAATTCTCCCACCGACTCTGAGCTCTCTCTCTACACTCAGAGTTTCTCATTTTGAGAAGATTAGTAGTAGCGGAAGATGCAGTAGTAACATTTGACAGCAACATTTGGCTTTGTTCGCTCTCTCTCTCACGCTGTCTTTACACTCATGCTTTTTGTGATTGATGATGCAGTCTTGCATCAGAAAGTGCTGTTTAGTTTTGCCATTCAGGGTTGATGTGGATGAAGCGCTCTGTGCCGGCTGGCTGTCACAGGCTGATTTTAAATCTTGAAGACCAATCAGAAAAAAGAAAGAAAAATAACTGAGCAGATTGTATACAGCTTCCATTAAGGGCAGCAGACCCTTCCAGTGATTCAGCCTAAATGAACACCAGCAGGTGTGATGACAGATGCAGTTGTTATCAGGAAGTGTTAATGCAGTTATGAGACACCAAGGTAACAGTTCAAGCCCAAGACACAAACCATTATTAGTACTAGACAAGCCATTAGTACTTCAGTAAAGTCAATGTGAGTTGTCCATTCTTCTGAACATAACCTGCTTATGCTTTACCACTTCAGCCTAAAGAACCACACCAGGAGATCACGCAACACCAGTCCACAGCAGTTGATCACACACAAACACAGGAAAAAGTAAACAACAAAGCACTGCATGTACCAAAAGAAAGGTCAGATGCCAAACTCCAAGCTCTCTTCCAAAGGCATGCTTTATGAAATATGTACACACACGCACACATACACACACCACACACACACACTCCTCTGCTACGGCTCAGGGTTCCCTCACCACCAGACGCCCTGGCTGAGCTAAATCCTTCTTCTCTGGTTTTTTCGACGCATGTGGGGAACCTTCAGACTTAGAAGAGGCTGCAGGAAGAGACAGAAGCAAATTAACTGGACACACCGCAGCACAGGGACTCAGGACCAACACATACATGTTTTTTGGGCAATGAGGGACCTTTTTGTTGTCAACTGGCTCCAATCTCCAATTTAATAAACTTCAATCAAACTACAACAAATTTGGGCTCTTTCTGATTCCTAAATTATGACTCGCTGTCGAGAGACTACTGCTCTGGGTTAGCAGCTCTAGGTGGTATCACACTGCTTTGAACACAATTGAAATCTTGACTACGTCTTTGTAGATAAATTCAGATCGATCTTGTTGATGAGCACAATCTGTACATCTGTTTGGGTAGGTCTGGGTAGGTCTGGGTAGGTCTGGGTAGGTTTGGGGAGGTTTAGGGAGGTGGGCGGATGGAAGGTAGAAATATGTTATAACACAAATTTGGTCAACACTGGTCAATAAACCCTAAAATCGATTAGTATGATTTATGAGTATCTCAAAAACTTTCGTAATTTATAACATTGAAAAAATTATTGAAAAAATATTTAATTTGGTCTGACTAAATTATGCCTCGTTGCTTAAAGAGGATTTGGAGTCTTTATACAGGAGGGAGTATTTATCTCTCCTGGGTCTTTGGAAGGTCCCTGAAGTTCTGATGAGCCCAGATGTTCTGTGAGAGATGAGGCAATATCAGACACCTCTGACTTGAAAAAATCACTGTGTGGCTTTGCATTTTCTTCCTGGTCCTGTGTGTGTGGTTGTGTGTGTGTGTGTGTGTGTGGCGTTGGTCCTCTCCTCTGATCCTGTGTGTACTCACTGTGTGGTCTGTATCTCTCTCCTGATCCTGTGTGGGAGGTGCTGGAGGCGGAGCTAGAGGAGCTGCTGCTACTGCTGGGCCTGGGGCCCATTCTCTCTATGCGTTCCCATAGCAACCGTGGCTCTGCATTACTATGGAGACAGGTACAACTGTTCAACATTTACACCACAAACTAAGCAGACTTTGGTACAGGAACACACGCACGCACGCATGTACACACGCACACACACACGTGTACACACGCACACACACATGTACACACGCAGGCATGTACACACACACACACAAACTGGCAAACACACATACCTTCCAACATTCTTCTGAGCCTGCAGGTTGCTAGGCAGCGCACTGCTTTGAAGAGCTGCTTCTCTGACAGAGTGTACAGGGGACCTAGAGGTTGTTCTTAGCGGAACCTTCCAGAGAGACAGGCAGGGTCATTGATGTGTGTGTGTGTGTGTGTGTGTGTGTGTGTGTAGGTGGACAGCGTGACACTTTAGGTTTGAAAGAAACACATCAATGCTGACCAAACACCAGTGATCCCAGCCAAAGACATTCACTCGTTTCCAGGACCCCTGAGAAAGCCGTTCTACCATCACAACATCTTACGTTTTCAATATTGCCTTGGGAACATATCAACATTATCAATATTCAATATCAATATTTCCATCAAATAAAAATATAAAAATTCCCAGAGCAGACAGAGTTTTATGGCATTCAGAGCTGTGTGAGTGGGGAGGAGGTGGATGTGGGGGGGTGTGAGTGGGGAGGAGGTGAACCATGGAGACAGAGCCTACATTTCAGTTTAGGATCCATAGGATCTGAACCGGATTCCTGAAGGCCGAATTTCTAACACAAGACCAAAACCATGGTACCACTATCTGTTCTGGTACCACACAGTTTCCCCATGACATCACTAGCAGGCATGAATACAAGCCATATAGACCAGAGATTAAAGATGGCAGTAGTTTAGCAGTGGATGAATAACTGATCACACAGTATATGCAGCTGTGAATCAGTCAGTGTGGAATTTAAAAAGGTCGCAAGAGTGCAAGAGAGAGAGGAACAAAGACAAACTCGATATAATACAGTATAATAGAGTAAGAAGCCAGTATGAAGAAAAAACAGAACAAGCAGAGAGAGAGAGAGAGAGAGAGTGCTAACATTCTCCTACAACATGGCTGAGAGGGACGACGAGACAATCAAAAAGAATCAAACAATCAAAACTGCAAGGATGAAAATGCAGTACGTAAACATTAATACTCTGTCAAACAGCTACGTGCCAACAATACAGGCGTGTACAGAGTAAAGGGTTAGGGTTAGGGTTATTAACCCTAACCCTAGGGTTATTAACCCTAACCCTAGGGTTATTAACCCTAACCCTAACCCTAGGGTTATTAACCCTAACCCTAACCCAGCCCCACTTCATTTACTGAATGCGAACTGCCCCCAAGCCCACAAGCTCTCAATGAACATTAGCAATGTTACCATCTTGGGAGGATTCCTACAAGTTTGTAAGAGCAAGACAAAGACTAAGAGTAGATGGTGATAAACAGAAGGTGCACTGTACTACACACAATGTAGTTACTGCAACAACATTAGAGTTCCTTTCTTCCAAAGAGAAGCCAATGCAGGGGGCAAGAAGACATGAAAAAATGTAAAAGAGATATAAATACAGAAAAAGCTGATGACTCCTATAGTTCATCTACAAATTCTAGCCAAGGGTCACAAAGAATGTAAGCCAGACAAGAAGCAACATTCTGCCATTAGCGATGACATCTTCCTGAGACCTGCAGTGCATTTCTGGTGTTCCAGCACGGCCATCCTTACTAACCCTAACCAACCCGTACCCTAAGTCTTACTAACCCTAATCCCCAGGGAGGGGTTAGGGATGTTATGTAGGGGAGGGAGGGGTTAGGGATGTTATTATGTAGGGGAGGGAGGGGTTAGAGATGTGATAAGATGAAAATAATAAAAAGATATCAGGATTTTACAAGGCGTAGCCGTGCTGAAACAGTATCCATGCACTGTTACCGGACCATGTCAGGATCAGGCAGTTTTGGTCTGAACTTTTTTTTTGGTCTAAATTATTGGGGTATTTTGAGGCAAAAAAACTAATTCCTAATTCCTGAGAAAGAGACTCTAATGTGCATATATGTACAGAGCTCAATAAAGTGAATACAGCAACTATTGCATCAATGGCAAAACGTCTATTAAGCCCCATAGCACCAAGTCTAAAGGTCTATATCGATTTCATTTCTGGACTCTAGTGCAAATTCTTTGGCCCCTGAATCAGGTTCCCCTAAATGACGCATCACCATGGTTACCTGTGGTTCCATGGGCCGATGTGCAGCGGGCTGCGTCTGCTCAGTGGCGGTGCCGTTTGGAAACGGTTCGGCGCGTGGCGGGACGGCAGGAGGCTTCTGAGCCCCTGCAGGCTGTGGGGAGCCCTGCGCACTCCGCCGGTGCCGCTCGTCTGCCTGAAAGCCCACAAAAACACGCACACAGAAGGGAAGGGGTTGTACCTCAGATGTGGAAGACACACTAGTTCAATATGAGCATGTTAGGATTTCAAAGCTCTTGTGCAAAAAAATCTGATTTACAGAAGAAAAGGAACATGGAGAACAGATCAGAGACGAGACAAGAGACAAAATCAGTGGAATGAGGAGTGAGAGGAGTGAGTTTTGTAAAGCACACAAAATTATGCTTAAAATGAAAAGAGCTGGAAAAGCAAAAGAAA
Organism: Brachyhypopomus occidentalis; assembly: GCA_020368025.1. Classification (NCBI taxonomy): domain Eukaryota; kingdom Metazoa; phylum Chordata; class Actinopteri; order Gymnotiformes; family Hypopomidae; genus Brachyhypopomus; species Brachyhypopomus occidentalis. The sequence goes on along the minus strand of JAGXOD010000005.1, from coordinate 54,329 downwards.
AACAGAAGCTCTGCAGATCTGAACCGGGTCAGAACCAGAAAGGCTTTTTATCTGGAGAAACTGTAAGCAAAGCAAACTGTGAAACGCTGCTGGACGTTAAGATGCAGTGTGAATTGTACAAATCTCTTGTAGGCCAGTGTGTAAGCTTTATGTGCAAGTATTATTTTCTTCTTAATTGCTGGAACACTGCCAGAAAAGCGTGTTCACATATGCATGTGGGACACAGTTCTCTTCCAATGAGGGCAGAGATTCCTTGCTGAAGATTTGTCTGTTTCAAGTGATCAGGACACTCTAGAACTCCACAAAAACTTTGGCCTAAAAGCATAAACATCAGGAAGGAGTTAAAAGCATGAAAACCCTGATACTGCTACCGCAGGTGAGCAAGCATGAAGCAGAACTGGTAGTATTACCCTTCTATGCAGAGGCAGCGTGATCAGTTCAAGCAAAGGCAGTGACTAGCAAATCAGGTTACAACAACGGATTAAGGGATCACCTCTCTGATTGGCTCAGAGTCAGGGGCAGAACACTGAGATTCTGACTGGAGCATTGGTTTGGTTTGCCCGTCCTCATGGGTGTGATGTGAAGAAAGATCCTGTTTCAGCAAGACTTGCTTAAGCTGCGGGACCTGTTGAGGTTGCGGGACCTGTTGAGGTTGCGGGACATGCTGAGGTTGCGGGATCCTGCTTTTTCCTTGAGAGTTCAGCTGCTGCTGGGGGTTTTTGCCCTTGTCCTGCACAGACTGCTGTGGCAATGAGGGGGATCTTGTCCTCTCCGAAGTGGAATGCTGTAACTGAGGGATTCGAGACCTTTCCGGGACGGCCTGCTGCTGGGACTGTTGAGTCTCGCTCTGGTGCTGCTCTACTGGACCCTTTCTGCTCTGGCCAGCCAAGCACTGCTGCACGGGAATGTTGCTCCTCTGGGCGGAGGAGGTGGAGTGCAGGGGGTTTCGGTCCTGCTCCAGGGGCAGTGGCGGGGCGGCCGGGGGGGGCTGCAGGGAAGGCAGGTATGCCTGCTCCTGCTGTAACTGCCTCTGTAGCCTCTCCACCTGCCTTTCCTCCTCCAGCTCCCTCCACTTAAACTCCTGACACACACACAGTGCGTTAAAACGGTGGATGAATTGTCAGGTACAGCTATCATGATAGCAAGGGCATGCTCAATGTCTGGTCGGTTATGCACAATTAACTTAATTAACCAGCAAAAAGAATAATGGGAGCTGATCTACGGTAGGTTTCGTAAGAAATGTTTAAACCTTTCTCAAGAACACAAAACAAAGCTGGCGAATTACACTTGGAGGCAAGACACAAAGGATCCATATTAGGAAAGAATGGCGTTTCTCCCCATTACCTAATGATAATCTTAGCCCAAGCCATTTTTGTGTTTTCCACCTTTAGAGCATTCAGTTCAACTCATCAGGTAAATGTTATCACGGCCTCCATGATTCTCAAGAGTACAGCAAATCACACAAACAAAAAGCAAACCAAAGGTAAATACAACAATAAAAGTGCAGAGCTTGGCGTTCATGGGAATGACACTCAAACTGCTGCAGTTAATCAGAACCATGTTCTGTTTGTAAAGAAAGATGATATAGTGAAATACGTGAAAAAGTGTTAAAAATTAACCCAATTCAGTCACATTCTAATAATTAATCAAACAAAACTAGTGAAGAGTGTCTCCATAGTAACCCAGTGTGTTTGTAAAGATACTACATCCAAGATGTTAAAGAGCTCCAGGTGTTTAAACAAACAAATGAACACTGATGACATAATTCCCTTTTGTGTACTCACATTATATAAAGTTAGCCTTTAGTTTTATGTATACAGTACCCAAAGATTTGATATAAAAAGTGGGAGAGTGGGAGAATGAGAGCAATGAGGGAGGGAGGGAGAGAGAGAGAGAGAGAGAGAGGTATGTGTGAGTGTGTGTGTGTTTCATGCTCACCAGCAACATGGCCTGTTCATGGCGAAGCTGCTGCTGTAGGATCTCTAGGTGTCTTTGTTCTTCCTCTAGTTGCCGCCGGATGTACTCCTGTCAATCAAACACAGGGACATGTTACTCCTGTCAGTCAAACACAGGGACATGTTACTCCTGTCAATCAAACACAGGGACATGTTACTCCTGTCAATCAAACACAGGGACATGTCACTCCTGTCAATCAAACACAGGGACATGTTACTCCTGTCAATCAAACACAGGGACATGTCACTCCTGTCAGTCAAACACAGGGACATGTCACTCCTGTCAGTCAAACACAGGGACATGTCACTCCTGTCAATCAAACACAGGGACATGTCACTCCTGTCAATCAAACACAGGGACATGTCACTCCTGTCAATCAAACACAGGGACATGTTACTCCTGTCAATCAAACACAGGGACATGTCATGGGACATGTCACTCCTGTCAATCAAACACAGGGACATGTCACTCCTGTCAATCAAACACAGGGACATGTCACTCCTGTCAATCAAACACAGGGACATGTCACTCCTGTCAATCAAACACAGGGACATGTCACTCCTGTCAATCAAACACACAGGGACATGTCACTCCTGTCAATCAATCAAACACAGGGACATGTCACTCCTGTCAATCAAACACAGGGACATGTCACTCCTGTCAGTCAAACACAGGGACATGTCACTCCTGTAAATTCATTTGAGTCTGTAACATTTGACCTTGGATATAAATCCAAGTAATAGTTCACTTCTTATTCTGATATGAGGTAAAATGTGTAATGAGGTAAAATGTTATCCCACCTGCTCCCGGTCTGCTCTCCTCTTCTCCTCCTCTGCTCTCCTCTTCTCCTCCTCTGCTCTCCTCTTCTCCTCCTCTGCTCTCCGCCGCTCTATCTCCTCCAGGCGTCTCCTCTCCTCCTGCTCCCGCCTCCTCTGCTCTCGCTCCTGTTGTCTCCGCAGCTCGCGCTCACGTCGCTGTTGCTGTGAACAGCCAGCAGAGGGCAGAAGAGAAGGTGTCAGGCAGACAGATGGGCATAGAGAAGGGGAAGCAGAAATGGAGCAAGACAGGAACAAACACAGAAAGAGGAATAAAAAATAGAAATCCAACACTATGTGTGACTATGTGATCAGTATGTGTGAACTGATCAAAGCTGATCAAAGACATGGCTTGCCAATCACTCGCAGAATCCTGTAAAATATCTGGACTCGTCGGTGAGTCCTAATCCTATAGTGTGAAAATGATTGCAACCAGGTTATGCCTGTCAGGGAACATGTTGTGAGCTATAACCAATGAGAATACAAGACTGGGTGAGCGGGTAGGAATATAAATCTGAATGATTATGCAGTAAAAATGTTCAGTAACTTCTCGGGTCAACATCTCGTTTCACACTTGGCCAAGTAAAATTTTAATTGTCTATTTAATGAAGATGGATCAGATGTGAACGTTTAACTCATGCTGTCTTTATTACTCTTGGTAATTTGAGCGTTACCTGTTCTTTGATTTGTGTGTGATTCATGTGTTGATTCAAGTTTAGCACTTAAAAGGTAGATGCGCATTAATACAAGCCTTGTGTGAACACATGCCAAATAATGATTACTATGAAATTCAGCACAGACAAAATCGAAATATTCCAGAGCTTCTGCTCCTCCTAGCCAGTTCTCAAAGTTGCTCCCAATCCAGTCCTGAGGGAGTCAATCAGTGGCCTGGGAACCTCTGCTCTACCAAAAACATAAAACAGGCCACTAGAACAGTCCAAAATAAGAAGCTATCCTGAAAACACCCTGATAATGGGCTGGATCTGGTTCCTCCCTCGGTCCCGCCCTTTCCACCTGCAGCCTCCTCGGCCCCGCCCCAAACCCCGCCCCAAGCCCCGCCCCAAGCCTCCCTTGGCCTTGTCCCACCTCCTCCAGCCTCCTCCTCTGTTCCTTCTGCTGCTCGATGCGCTTCTGCCGCTCGGCCAGCAGCTGGCGCTTGTACTCCTCCTGCTCACGGAGCTGCTGCTCCTGCAGGAGCTGCTGTCTCCTCAGCGCCTCCGAGCGCTCCTTATTCTCCTGCTGCAGACGGATGAAGTCTCGCCTCAGGGTGGACTCGCCTGGCACGTTCACGATGGAGCTGCAGGAACATGTCCGTTAGCACACAGCTGCAACACCAGCACAGCGCACTGCTCATTTATATCTTGTATTGCTATCGCATGTCAACCATTTTGTGTGGGAGATAAAAAAGAACAAAACAGCTGTGATAAAAGGAGGAATGTAAACTTTTTTCTGCTGACAGTGTTTTAAGTATCATGTGTTGTAACTGCTGCGCTCTGTGGGTGTGTGTGTATGTAAATGTGGCATCTGGACCTCGGTTCTCCTTCCTGCTCTGGTGCCTCCTCCTCCTCCTCCTCACTGCCACTATATTCATATTCAGTCTCATCTACAATGACAAGAAACACAGAATGCAAAAAAACACAAAAAATTTTACACATGCACATCCACACACACACGCACACTCACACTCACACTTGTATGATCAGACCTTTCTCTCCTCTCTTCTTGCGTGTGCGGTCGATGTGATCTTTGAGCTGGATGCGGACTTGTCTCTCGTTGGGCTGGTCTCTGATGAACGGGTGTTTCAGCAGCTGCTCTGTCGCAGGTCTCTGAGTGTAGTTCTTCACCAGGCAGCTTTCAATAAAGTTAAAAAATTTCTTGGACCTGAGAGAAAGAATAGAAAGAAACAAAAGGAAAACCTTTCAAACACAAACAAAAAAACGTCACTGCATTTGCAGCTCTATTTTTAAACAATCAAATAATTAGAAACAAAGCAGAAGAAATTAGAAATTGAATTGAATTGAAAGAAATTATGACATTTTTTAATATGGTTTTAATTTGAATATTAATGCATACATAATTTAATATGCTGTTGAGAGCTTTTTGATCAGCTTTGGTGAGTGATATTGTCAACTTTAATCATTTAAGCTTTTGTGTGTTATGACAGCACCTTTTCACTTTTGTCAAATCTGCAAATATGTATATTTTGGGGTCCGTTATTTTGCTATCTTTATTCTAGCAGGACATCATCAAATCATTTTTACCTGAGGGAAAAGTTACTCACCATTTCTTGGACTTGAGTCTAGGTGGAGGGTTCCTGGGGATGAGGAAGAGTGCTCGCATGGGGTGCATGTCACATAGCGCTGCAGAGCACAGGAGAACAGACACATGCTTACGCTCACAGAGGAACAGAGGCACTGACAAGCATGTAAGGTATGAACGGCAGACTTCAGCTTTTTGAAAATCCTGTTCACATCTACATACATTTGCCTAAATGTCTATATAACACTTAACAAAATCATGTTATAAAATACTCATGTTATAAAATAGTTTTACTATTGACAGCACTTCCTGAAACACTCAGGGGATCATTTGCACCTTAGGCCAGGTTAGGTCTTAGCTCAGGTCTATCTACACAGCTTCTGACTCAGGTTATGAGACCTTTTCAACACGTACAGGAGAAGATGCAAATATCCTGTGCCCTTACACTTCCATTAGAGCTTCTCAGTGCATCCTGCTTATTCTCTTCATTCCAGCAACCCCAACATTGTAACCTCCTCAGGGCACATTAGTTAGGCACCTCCCTTCACCTGCGTTTCGTTGAATTCAGCTCACGACATCTCCAGAAGGCTCAACAGGGATGTCTGGCTTCCTACCTCAAGGCCTTCCAAGCTCACTCTAACCAAGCCACACCTCTAAAGCCCGTCAAAACCCGTCATCCACACGATGGCTCTGCCAGCACTAAGGTCCACTGGCCCACACGATTAATGCACAATCGGAGCCGCCAGCTCCACGTGGATTTCACCTTTAAAATCAGCAAGTGTTCACCAACACAACGACCTGGCTTCCCCAGTGACTTAAAACACCACCATTAATATCTGCTCCATGCCACTGGTTTCATCTGGATTTATCATTTTACACTACAATGCAACGTAAGCTATTCCATCATTACGGTGCCTTACCACGACTAGTCTGAGCTCTCCTTATCCACAATCACTGACTTCTGATGGCCCTTTCACAACTGCTCGTACTTTATAGCCTCTACATCCAAACTGCACAAGCAAAGATGTAGCAGACGTTAATACTGAACTGTCATTTGTTAATTATCTATTGCAGTGATTCTCCCACGTCGTCACTTGCTAATTCTGTAAAACTGCTATGGAGCTTCATGCTGCACCACTCTGCTTACTGTCTGATCTGTGCTGAGTGTTAAGCATTTAATTGTAAGGATTTCATTGTACCTAGAATATATACTTCTGACACATGACAATAAACCAACTTGCCTTGATTTTGCAGTAAGGAGAGAGTAAGAGCAGAGAGACGAGTGTCGATGGCACTTACGTGGTGCTCCTTCTGCCATCTCTATAGCCGTGATTCCACATGACCACAAATCACTCTGGATAAAATCGACAGTAACACACAGTAAACAGTGAGTCCACTAGTGCCATTGTTTGAGCATTCAAAAATCTTTTTTAAAACTACAAATATTCTATGAGAAAAATAAAACAAATCATGTTTTCCAGGCTTCCATGTTGATCAAGATGAACACAAAATGAGCACACTTGATTCAACTATGTAGCTATACCATGAAAAGGTTTTGGAAAAGAAGATTTATCAGGATTCCTGAACACTCGAACTGAGTACAGTGAAAAGCAGATCGGTGGCTGTAGGTGACGTTGTGCAATTCACAATAAGAAATGCCAGAAAAAATATATATATTAGTTCAAGCCTGTCAAACAGATGTTTTAGTTCAAGCCCGTCTGAAACAGAAGTTTTAGTTCAAGCTTGTCTGTAAACATATGCAGCTTTTTCACAGTCAGGCCAGGTAATGTGAAACAGACCTGAAGACGCGATGGTCCCCTGCTTCCCCAACACAGTGTATATTAGATAAAGAAATAAATGTAAAAAAAACTCAGATGCTCATCCTGGAACTCTACGCCATGTCTGCAAGTGTAGGTATAAACAAACATGCATACAAATACATGTAGGTCTTACTCTGTAGTCATAGGTAGCATCAGGGTTTTCGTCACAGGCGATGACCTCAGGGGCCATCCAGTATGGTGTTCCAATGAAGGTGTTCCTCCGGCCAACGGTCCTGTCCAGCTGGGCACTCACACCAAAGTCCACTGCCAAATGCAACAGAGCAAAATGATTCAAAGCACTTCCACATATTCAGGTCCTGGGTTTGGTAGCAAAACGTTTATTCACAACAAAACGTTAAAGCTTATATAATAACTAACAACAACCCACATTTAAGACTTAGTTGTAAGACTTAGAAATAGTTGTGGTTTACTAAAGAGTTGTGCCTTATGGAAATTACTTGGGGAGAACAGGGTGAATCTTGATCAAATTTAATTTCAAAGTTAGTTGAAAGCAGAGATGGGTAGGAACGCGTTTCATTTACACAAGTAGCTTTTTGGAAAAAATGTACTTGTGAGAGTAGTTTTAAGTTTTACTTGAGTAAATATGTGGTGAGAAAAATGCGACTTTTACTCCGTTACAATCGGATTTGCGCCGCGCGCTACCGTTCACCAACACAACGACCTGGCCTCCCCAGTGACTTAAAACGCCACCATTCATATCTGCGCCATGCCACTGGTTTCACATGGATTTATAATTTTACACTAGATGCAACAACGTTAGCTATTCCATCATTATGGTGCCTTACCACGACTAGTCTGATCCTTATCCACAACCACTGACTTCTGATGGCCCTTTCACAACTGCTCGTACTGTATAGCCTCTACATCCAGCCTCTACTTTACAGACTTCTACTTTTACTTGAGTAAATATGAGGTGAGAAAACCGCGACTTTTACTCCGTTACAATCGGATTTGCGGCGCGCGCTACCGTTACTTTAGTTTTGTAAATAATTCGTTATTTTCAGGGGAAGACTGACCAACGTCTGGTCACCTGAGTATGTGTGACCAATGAAATGAAGCCGGTCAGTCACGTGATCGTATACACAAACTTTCTCCTCCGGTAGCCAGAAAGTATGGCGACAGAAAAACCTACCGAGCATCCTAAGCCTCACGTACAGCCAATGTTTACATTACAAACTTGTAAAAAGGACAGTTATAAAATGCGCTGTCAGCTGTGTCTGCCAAAACGTGCGGACTATTCAGCTCGACGTCAAATTTGAGGAAACACAATTTTGACTTGTTTGTGTAATGCTATATCTCTGTTACAACTGGAAGCATAACTTTTGTATGATGTAATTATTAAATGTAACGCGGTGTAAGACCAGTTAACCAGTAAGACCAGAAAACCAGTTCAAACACACTGGCAATTCAAAGTGCTTATGAACTTTCCTTGACTTAGCCCAGAAATGTAATTGTATACGGAATGTGATTTGCAGTGTTTCATCTCACCTAATTTGACCTCTGCATTTTCGGTTAGTAGAACATTCTGGCCTTTAATATCTCTGTGTATAACATGATGGGCATGTAGATGAGCCAATCCCTGAAGAGAAACGCACACACATCCACAGACACCCACACACAGACTTGAGCCTGGAGAACAATAACATTACAAGTACCAGTGTTTGTTTGAACGGAAGAAAGACTCCAAATAGATACTGACAATGGACTTGTTTTGGATCAGTACCACAGCACCCTGGATTCACTTGTTTTGGATCTGTTTTTGATTTTTTTTTTGACACATCAATGATTGCATGCTCATAATACAAAGTATTCCCTGTTTAATTCTGTCATCAGTCAGGTTGTTGACTATTTCTAAGCTCACTGGTGCATTTTTTGGACTAAACACTAAACAGTAGACTACGCCTTCTGTTGGGACTAAATCAGCAATAAATTCCAAATTCAGATGCCACAGCTACAAAAAACTTTAGTCATTTTCACAGCTCTTTTATGCTCGCGTTAATAACACAATGAGTCAGATATGGAATATCTGGAATATAGAATTAAGTATGGAACAATCCAGTTCCTCATGCCTCCTTGAAATGGACAGAGAGTGTATGAACATGGCTGCCATACCCATACCGTTCGCTCACGTATATAAATACTATTAAATGTGGCATTCTGAACTGGAGCAACAAGGTCATTCTTTCATTATAAAATGAATGGAGTGCAGTGCAGAACCAAAACTATAAAAAGTAAATGTTACAGGCATCAGTGTGAGTGTGTACAGGTGTGTGTGATTGTGTTTGTCAATGTGAGGACATTGTGTGTGAGTGAGTGGGTGAATGCGACTGTAAGGGGGTGAGTGGTACCCTGAGGATCTCTCTAGAGATGTAGGCGATCCAGTCTTCCTTCAGTGAATTCCCTTTCGTGTTCTTCACCAGGTCTGTGATTGAGCCAGCACCACAGAACTCCATCACCAGCTTCACAAAAGTGGTCATGGTACCAACACACACACACACACACACACAGTCAGAACACTAGGTGCCAAAAAAACAAGAAAAAAAAAAACACGAAACTAAATTACATTGTTCCTTTGCCTCCCAGTGGTTAACTCTTGTTTGTGTCATATATATATATATATATATATATATATATATATATATATATATATATATATATATATATATAAATAACTATGTCTACTTCACTACAATTTACAAAAAATATATTTTTGTAAATATTCCTCTCTCTCACACACTGCTCACACAGTGCTGCTTGAAAGTTTGTGAACTTCTTGAGTAGTTTAGATTTTCGGTTGCTTAACCACAATTCTCTTATTTCATCATCACCCGTTTTTGTATATGAAATGTCATGGTTTATAATCATTAATTCCATTTACTTGTTTTGAGGGAAATGTGTTTTCAGCAGACTACATGGAACATGGAATCAGAGCATGTGCAAAACTAAATGAACCACAATTGCACTGGTAAAGTCAATTAGGTAAAAGACTCAACACATGTGAAACACATGTGAGTGCTCAAGTAATCAATTAAGCAGACCAATCACATGAGACGTCCTTGGGATGTGAAACACATGTGAGTGCTCAAGTAATCAATTAAGCAGACCAATCACATGAGACGTCCTTGGGATGTGAAACACATGTGAGTGCTCAAGTAATCAATTAAGCAGACCAATCACATGAGACGTCCTTGGGATGTGAAACACATGTGAGTGCTCAAGTAATCAATTAAGCAGACCAATCACATGAGACGTCCTTGGGAAAAGGTTTGCCACACTGACTAAAAGGGAGAGGAAACCAACCCAAACACTGTTGTGCTGTAAAGGCGTAAAGCAAACAGATCAACAATGCTGAGAGGAAAGGAGACATCTGAGGACATCAGGAAGAAGGTGGTGACAGCCCATCAGTCTGGGGAAAACTACAAGACCATCTCCAAAAGATTCCAGCTCCATCCATCCACTGTAAGACAAATCATTTACAAATGGAAGGAACTCAGCATCACTACAACTCTGCCCAGAAGTGGACGGACATCAAAACCTACACCAAGAAAAATAATAATTCAGGTAAATGCCAAGACACACTTCACCTCCAGAGAGTTGCTGACCTCTGTCAGCATCTGGGATAAATGTACATGCATCTACAATCAGATGAAAAATCAATAGACATGGCGTTCATGGGAGAGCTGCTAGACGGAAGCTGCTGCTCTCAGGGAAGAACAAAGTTGCCCGTTTAAATGCCAGAGAGCATTTTGGACAAAGCAGTGGCTTTCTGGAAGTCTGTGCTCTTGAAGTATTTGGCCACAATCACAGACTCCATGTTTGGAGAAAAATCAACACTGCAAATAAAGAAAAGAACCTCCTTCGAATAGTGTAGCATGGTAGTGGAAATGTGAATGGCTGGGCATGTTTTTTCTGCCTCTGGACCTGGACAACTCCATATTATCCAGGGAACCATTAATTCCCAGACCTATCAACAAATTCTTGACCAGAATCTCCTGCTATCAGTCACGGAGTTGAAGCTCAGATGGAAATGGATTATGCAACAAGACAACAACCCAAAGCATTCCAGCAAAACTACCAAGGAACGGCTTAAGAGAAAGATTTGCACTCTGGATTGGCCCAGTCAAAGTCCGGACCTCAATCCCATAGAAATGCTGTGGCAGGAGCTGAAGCGGATGGTACATGCCAGACGTCCCTTCAACTGGTGGAGTTCTGGAAGGAGGAGATGTGAGACTCGCTTGTGGTTACAGAAGACGTTTGGTTGAAGTAATGGCTGCAAAAGGAGGTGCCACCAGATACTGACTAACACATACTAAATAAGAGTTCACATACTTCTGCACTTGGCAGCTTCACTTCAGTTTTTGGAGAGAGAACTTACTTTTGTTGAATAAAGAATGGAAAAATATATCCCTTATTTGCACAGTCTACTTTACAAATTGAGATTTTGATGTTCATTTCATAAGATTATTTTTTATTTTTAGAAAACAATGACCATGTTTGGGTGATTCACAAACTTTCAAGCAACACATGCAGTAAAGATGCAGTTGTACAGATGCTTTTTTTTGCCAATAAATGCACAAACCTTACATCTTTTTCTGCTGGTCAGATATGGTCAATGTCTGGACAGACTCTGATTATTTCACAACCGTATAAACCAGAGATGTTGAACCTTATCCACAGAAAGGTGGTGTCACTGCAGGGTTTCAATCTTGTCAAGCAGGAGCTGGACCTGATTAATCATTTGAAGACTGAAACCAACTGATTAAAACATGGAATCAGATGCGATGCTGTTTGGTTAGAATGAAAACCTGTAGTCACACCTGTACTGACCCAGAGCTGAAGTATAGGGTTAGATATTGTACTGACCCAGAGCTGAAGTATAGGGTTAGATATTGTACTGACCCAGAGTTGGTCATCATGTCCTGGGGGACTCTTTTTGATGAAGGCACCATAGTAGGTGGCGATGTTTCGATGGTGCGAGTATTTCTTCAGCATATTAATCTCCAACTTAATTTCCTCCTCTTCATCCTAGATTCACCCAAATATACACACACATGCACGTACACGCAAAAACACACGCAGACACAGCAAGAGAAAAAAGGTGTATGAGCATGAGACACCTAGTGTACAAGATTACATGAGGAATAGTTCTGATAAACCTCAAAATAAAATGAAGGCACGATTCCATGCTATAACTGCAAAGGTAATAAACATTTATACTTTTTAATACATTTATACTTAATTTATTTATACTTAGATTTATACAGATTACACACATCAAACACATCAAAATGAAACTGCATCATCATCATCTTTTCCAAAAGGCTCATTTGTTATATGAAGTTCTATAAGGCAGTTCATGTTTCTGCTCAAAGGTAATATACAGTTTCATAACAAATTGTTATTGTGCTACTTTGTAATCTTTTGTTTTTACTTTTTTCTAAGCCTCTGGTGGCTTTATCTGTTGGAACGCAGTATGGATAAACCACAGTATGAATAAACCACAGTATGGATAAGCGAATACATATTTTACATATTTGCTATTGCATCCAAATAAAAGCACATCAGCATCCAGCTAAGTGTGTAAAGACCAATACTCTACACGGTTCTCCTGAAGAGATTGTTTTATAGAACATTAATAATAAAATGATGAAAAGATTTGATAAGATTATCTTGGTGAGGAAGTAAATGTATGGTTTTAATAGACCATAAATGAGGTATTCTGTGGATCTGAGCCGCCCAGTGCCAATGTGATTCATACTGTGCATGTTTGTTTGATGTGTGTTTGTGTCTGTGTGTGCATTGTTTAAGGGTGGCTGTGGGTATGTGTATATATGTGTGCGACAGAGAGCAAGGCATGCCAAAAGAGAACGCCATCATGGCAGGAAAAATATGGCGGAATGACATCATCCTGTTTTCCCTCCTCTCAAAACTGCATTAGCAAAAGAGAAGGGGGGGGGGACAAAACACACTTCCCATAGTCCCACAGCACCTCCATATATAGAGCAGGAAATGCATGTGGGTCAGGCACAGAGGTGCTCTACAGGCTCTGAGTTAGTCCTGCACAGGCAAAGTGAACAACCACCCTTTAGAAAAGTAGCTGTCATGGGACTGTATGTATATGAATGGTAAAAACATGCATGATTTGTACTGAAATGCAAAATGCCATATTTACAGTATAATGACTATCTATGTAGCACTTGCTGAAACACATGTCTCAAATCATGGGTTGATCGACTAATACCACATTCTTTAATGGAATTCAATCACTGTAAATTAATCTGGCCTGCCACACCTAACCCTAACAGCAATAATAAAAACAGAATATAAAACATTATCTACCATTATATGTAAAAGGTGTATAGATATTTTAGTATAAAGTTAGCAAGTGTGGACAGAAATAGGATTATGAGACATCAAAGCGGCCAAGTGCTCTAAAATTGCAGCAGTGTCATAATATTAAACTTCAATATTAAACTGCAAAATTGCTTGATATGAAATAATAATAATAGTAACAGCAAACTGTCTGGTGAGGTAACTGTTCTGTAATAGTATTGTACTATTAGTCATAAAACGCAGAATTAAAATAATTCACATTGAACACATTGCACAGTAAAGTGTAAGTGCAGAGTAGATCATTTTCAGCCTCTGTGAGGAACCTATTCTTCAGCTTGGTGGTTCTGGCCCTAATGCTATTAATTTTCTGTTTTGATTACTAGCCAAGCCTGCATGCAGAGTCATTTTTACCACCACAAAGTAGCAGACAATATTTTTTGATTTGATAATGATATTTTTACATTGTTTAAATAAAGTGCAGCTCAAATTAGATTAATAAACAGAATGCTATAAATTAGCTGAATAAACCAGTTTATGTTCCTTAGAGCAGGTGTCCCACATGCAGATGGCCAGGTTTAACACATTTTATGTCTGATACATCCAGGCCACTAGGTGTCAGTATAATGGCTGATTCATAATGCTAGATGGTTGAAAAAATTGACAGGAACATTCCTAAATTACTGAGTCTGTGGCTTTTTCTTACCTCAGTGACATCCATGACCTTGATGGCAGCCAGTTGTCCTGTTTTGACATGCCGACCCTAAACAAAGACAAGAAGAAAGTGGACGTGAATAAGATATTTCAAACTGGATTGTTTAACGGTAGAAATTTGAAGCCTGTTTTGTTTTTTGAAAACATATTAATGAGAACCAATGTCTGAAACTTGGCAGTGCCCCTTAAAAGTCTCATACAGCAAGTGATGTGTGGAAACAGTTCCTGTTATGGTGCTAGGTAACACAGATATGGTATGGGGAAGGTGTTGAGGCATGTAGAGTTTGGGGTGTGGGCCTTGTTAGGGATGGTGTTGGGGATGTCAGGGATGTGTGTGGTGGGGATGGTGTTGGGGATGTCAGGGATGGGTGTGGTGGGGATGGTGTTGGGGATGTCAGGGATGGGTGTGGTGGGGATGGTGTTGGGGATGTCAGGGATGGATGGAGTTTTTAAGCCCTGCAGCTCTCTAGTGTAGCTACTATTTACCAAGTTGTTGCAATATTGCCAGTGAAATTGGATTCATGGCCCTTAGCTTTATACATTAATCAAATGGCTTCAACAATCTAATTGAGCAGGAAACCAGGGCATGAAGTACTGCATGCTGCTCTGAAGGCACCTGTCCCTGTTCCTGTAGGACAGCAAATGCTCCAGGCACAGACAAAGATGAGGAGCACATTGTGCCACCAGTAAGCTAATGTGCCCACACCCATATGTCACTGCTGGATGTCAGGATGGCATAAGATTAGCAAATTTAAGCGGCATAAATGGTCCCATTTTGACATGTTATATGTCAGATCTCATCAATTCTGTACACAGTGAAGTAAATTTATACTTATAGTATAGTATATACAGTAGTATATTTTAATATAGGAAACTGCAATTGAGTGAACGCACCTATCATGTTACCAATGTTTCAGTCACTGATCACTCCTGAGACACTGCCACAGGGTTAACCTAACCCTCACCCTAACCCTCACCCTCACCGCCACAGTGAGATACCAAACAAATATTTGAAAGAAAGTAGCTAATTTATATGTTAATTTGCTCTTACATGGAACTAATGAGCTCCTTAAAGAACAGGCAGGCACAGGAGGCAATTAGTAAGCTGGCTTTACAGTACAAATGGTTACAAAAGTGGTTGATTACAACTTACAATTCATAGCTACAGAATAGGTGTACCTAATAAAATGATTCCAAAGTGCAAACCTTTATAAGCATATAAGCAGTTGGTTATAAAACCCTAGGGAGTGTGAGAAGACCCCATTCCCCATAACCCAGTCAAGCTGAATGCAGAACAGCAAGGCACTCAGGCACTATAGTGATTCACACCCTCACCTCCGCTTGGAACTGCTTTCAGTCATTACCATAGAAACAAACAGCAGTTGAGAGGGCTTAACAAAAGAGGTGAAGAATGGACAAGAAAATGAAAAAAGAAGTTTAACCCATGAGCAGAAGGTCTGCTTTCTACAAAAACGTTCAAAAACGGATGTTAAATTCAGAAATGTTGTGCATTCGCTTGTTATTATGAGTTTGATATTTTAGCATGCAACTAAAGCAGAAAACTCCTAGATAAACTCCTAGAAATAAAATCGGCACATGACCTCTAAACATCTGCATTGATTATAGAAAAACCCATATCAGTCAATCAAAACTTGGTTCCATTGTATCCAGTGCTTTGTTTAACTCAAACATGACAGGTGGAGTTATCTGCTTTTGCCAAAAAAACTTAAAACACAATTTTCATTAGTAGTTTAATTTTGTATGTTACCTGTATTTTGTTTTTTACTTATTCAAAACAACCTAACTACATTTTGACTGATGAAATACACAAATAAAAAAAGCATGCTTTACGAATCCTTCATTTTTATTGCATGAGAACTTTTCATTTATTTCTTGTAGATGACATGTCTAACTACCTCTTAATTTTGTACCACCTTCCAAACACAGAGGAACTGGGTGGACAACTATCTAACCCTAAGTGTGATAAGCTGACTTATAGCTAGTAGCTCACTGTCTGGTGTAAAATCTTGCACATTTATATACACTGATTGAATGTATTGATTTATTGAACTCCTCACTGTGGGTGACTACACCATGTAACATATCTAATTGCAGGTTTTAGTAACTAAATTTAGTCAGTTGCGAAGTTACACTGGATGATAGCCAGGAATGTTCTTGCACTAAAAACTTATCAAACCTATCTAATGTTTTAAATAAAATGTAGATGTTTTATCTTAACAATGCATTTTATTATATGCACTTCTTTGTAAGCTCATATGTTTAAAAAGTGCTTACAACACCTATTTTTACAATTTTAAAAGAGGGGTACTGGAGACCTAAACTGTGCTTCAAAGTCAGAGTTCCTGCTGACAAGGGACCATAAGAGCAGAACTGTGGTCAGACCAGCATATTTCAAAAACACAGGATACACCGTGTAAAATATGGAAACCATACAGAGAATGTATTTTCAGAAGGTCCGAATAAGGTGTCTGACAGCCCTAAAAAAAGATTCAACCAGGATGAATATACCTTTACTAATTTGCTAACACAACATATAAACCCTTACTGGACATTAAAAAAATTAGTTAGGGATGTTTAGATTACATTAAGAACACAATTTCGATTACATTAAGAACACAATTTACAGACTAGATGGTGAGCCAGCAATGCAGACAAAACTGAGAAAGGGGTTTTGTTGCACTTTCTAATGGTGGTTTGTTTGTGGTTTTAGATCATGGTTCTGTCCCAAGCACCTTGCATATCCAGTGTCACAGCCATTCATGTTACTGGGGTATTTGTTAGAGGGGTAAATAAAAAAACTGCTGGCTCTGTGTCAACAACATGACCTCATTCTGCACGTGTAGTGATGGAGTATATAGGCACTCCACAGAACCTGACGATATTTTAAGTAAATTAACTTTACGTTGTCCCCATACATATGCAGAATAACAGTCTGTACTCTGGGGCACATGCATTCAGAAAATGTGACATAAAACTATTCACCATCTTCCATTCAAGATGGAGAAACTATTATCTTCAGACCATGATCTGCTGAAGCATCCATGTGCTTGTCAAACACAATAGATTGACATGCTTTAAAAAAGGGCGTGACTGTTCTTACAATTGGGAAAATCCCGTAAAGAACAATAAGCCCTTTGCTCCACCCGCCCATTACCAAATAGCCCACAATGAACAGAATTATTTTCCACCTTCTACCAAGCAACAGTGGCTTCGCTTCACAACAGGATGTGATGTAGCTTTCTCAACATCCACTCCGCTTTAACGGAGCCGGCTGTTTTTAGGCACACTGATGCGCAGGGATGGAAGCGCAGTGGCCCAGCGGCCGCTCAGCACACCGCTGCACGCGGTGAATAAGCGGAGAATGCGCAACTGATCACACCCATCACTAGCGCAGAGAAGCACCAATACCAGCAAGAATTATCATCTGCAATGTTTTTAGATTTATGCGTCACGATAAGGATTTCACAGTGCCATGATGTTCTATATCCTCTAATATCAAACAATCTAACAAAATATGTAAATTTGTCCGAAGACACAAATTCAGGCAATATGTAGCTACATAGGGCAGTGGCCATCGGGCTGATCTTGACTCTACTAATGTTAGCTAGCTACCTATAGCAATTCGGCTTATGAAGCAGCGATGACCGAGTCATCGTTAGGATTAAATGACAATGGCAACAAAACAATTACTAGAACCTGCAATAAACGCATAAATAAATGAATGCACCTCGTTTTTGTTACACAAAAATTAGGAGAGTCCAGACCAACCTTATAGACTTGTCCATACGTGCCATTACCGACCACTTCCACCAGCTCAAAGATCCCAGCAGGGTCCTACAATTAGATGCATAAAACATTACTCAGAATAATAAATACAAAAATAAATTCCTAAAATAAAAACGAATGAACTGGGTCCACAGACAGTATTGGACTAAAAGTTAGCTCTAGCTAGCAGCGGCTACGCTCGAGCTGCAGATACAGATCTTTGCAAACAAAGAGCTCGTCGGGCTTGGGGGCCCATGTCAATAATACGCGCAATAGTCCTAATAATTGCACAAATTCCAAACTGAACAAATTCAAACAAGACAGTAGGTCTCGTCTCACATCAAGCAATAAATCACAGCGATGATTTGGGCGTGCTTTGATTCCTCTACCATACACATACGGCGTATTATGTTGGCTTCAAAATGCGGGTTAGCCTGCAAACCCGCTAGCGCGTCCTTACCCGCAGAGAGGCGAGGTCTATATCCACCAGACTTTTAGCTGGGGAATCGTTCGCCATCTTATCAGTATTTTATCTAAGTTGCAATATATGTTCCGTTTATTTCACACTAATGCTGTATCAGCAATGCAGTATGTCATCGTTTAATTATTGGTAATAATCCTTCTTCGGACACAGAGGCCCAGGACCGCTGTTTTCCTTTGTATTCCCGGAGTCGTTGAAGCGAGCCTTCTCTTGTCTCATTCCATGGCTGTTGAGCGTGGATCTGTGCGGGGACGCCGCTCACAGGACAGCAGGCGGAACAGCTGATACAGGCGGAGCTGCTGCTGGAGCGCTTGGCTGAGCGCAGCGGACATATCAGTATAGGGGCTTCCGCGATCTAGTTGAGACAACTTGATTTTAAACGTGTCTTTACATCTACTTGATTACTGTAGTATTCGGCGTGTCTTCACTGTGATTGGGTATTTATAGCCTATTTGTCAGTTTTATGTTCTGTATTTTGAAATGTTTTGTTTTCTATGGTGTTTAAAATTAAATAAATGGAGTAAAGGAATACTATTTATGAAGGATCCTCTCATATCAGTTCATACAGATCTATTATATTATTGATATTTCCTTAAGTACAAATCTTCACACTTCATAGACACAGTTCTTAAGTAATTTCACACAAACCTGCTGATGTAGACCCTATATGTGACGGGCAGGGAGTGCGAACAAAAAGTAAGCAATCACGCCAAGTCTCAGGGAAAAAGAGGGGTTTAATGCATAAAGTGCGCAAACCAAAAACCCGTGCACTGCTCCAAATTAAGGATACAACAACCAGCAGTCAACTGGTACAAAGACATATATAGACAAACAAACGACCATCAGGTGAAAGGGTTGATAGGCCCCTCCCACCTGAGGGACGCACACAACGCAACAACAACAGGACAACTGCCGCTGTGATGGAGTGCGACCGGTAGGGGGAGCCTCCCTCAGCGTGACACTATAATTTAGTATAAAATATGAAATTAACAAAGCACCATGAGATACCTGAACACTCTAACATCATGGACACTGCCATCTTAGGTAATAGTGTCGGGATGTTCCCTTAGTACCTAATTTATCATCATTGTACACAAAATATCAAGAAGCAGCAGAGTTCACAAGAAAGACACACAGGTAGCTACAGCATAATAAACTAAACAAGTGTAACATTATGATGGCTTTGAGTTTGACCTTCTTATCAGTAGCTTGTATGTTTGAGTTGTGAAGTCAGAAAATATTTATAGATTACAATATGTAATACTGTGTCATAAACCACATCATCTAGTCTGTGTGAAATTTTATAAGAATTAGATGTGTTCTGAAGTAAGTGTGCAAATCTGGCCATGTATTTACAGAAAAGATCATGTGGTCATTTGAATCATTTTAACCATGTATTTACAGAAAAGATCACGTGGTCCTTTGAATCATTTGCCAGCGTACATACTGATAATAAAAATAAAGTAAAAATAATATAATTATTGAATTTAAGTATTTCATTTTTCCAGAGTATGACAAAGTACAAATTCACAGTGGAAATCATAGTGTGTGCAAACAGAATCACAGTATAGTGTACAGTGATGACTACATGCAGTAAGCACATGTGGACAGGTGGAGTTTGGGTCCTCACTTGTGTTCTGTACTGCTGATCTTGAGGAGAGAATTAACACATTGTTTATAGTCTGGTTCAAGGGTATCTTTGATTCTGGCCTATCTGTGCTATTATTTAGGATGAATTCTGTGAACAGATGCAAATAACTTTGTAAGTCGCTCTGGATAAGAGTGTCTGCTAAATGCCCTAAATGTAAATGTAAATGCTTCGTCAAGAGCACTGCAGCTCCATTACAAAGCAAGCTTTGCTAACGTCATCTATGACGTGCACTATAGGTCTGAGTCATGAAGTGTTATTAATTTGTAGGCCCTGCCTCTAACAGACTGGGTGTACTTCCCTATTCTCCGTTATTCCACACCATCAGGACAGATGGTGTTTCATCATCCTTTTGGTAACAGAACCGTTTCTTGATGTACCCTGTAACTGATGACCCATATGTGGCCATGTTAATCTGAGATCCAATGGTATGCAGTTTTGAAGAACAGAAATGTCATCACAGTGAAGGACAGGGCTCAAACACTTACGAAAAATTAGCTATGTAATTAGCTATGAAAAATGTATGTAGACAAATATCACAGATCTCAGAGACTTAGTGTACAGCATAATAGACTCAGGGTAGAACTGAAGTGGTGAAGGTGCATCATGAGGAGGATAATGCAGGACTGTGAGTGACATGCTGGTGTGCTAAGGGGGCAGTCCGTGTGTTGCTTTTTATGATGTACCATTTAAGTACCATCTTAGATGTACAATTTAAGTACTCATTTATGTTAAGAATGAGCTGCCATCTACACCTCATTTACCAGAGGAGCATGCATTTGTGAATTCATGTGTGTGTTTGTGCATGTGTGAGTGCATGTGTGTATGTGCTTGTGTGAATTCATGTGTGTGTGTATGTGCATGTGTCTGGATGTGCATGTGTGAGTGCTTGTGTGAATTCATGTGTGTGTGTGTGTGTATGTGTGTGTGTGCATGTGTGTGTGCATGTGTGTGTATGTGCATGTGTGTGTGTATGTGCATGTGTGTGTGTGTGTGTGTGTGTGTGTGCATGTGTGTGTGTGTGTGTGTGTGCATGTGTGTGTATGTGCATGTGTGTGTATGTGCATGCTTCTGTGCATCTGTCCATCTATGATGAACGAGGGAGGTTAGTAGCCCAGCGCACACTGGGAAGCAAGGAATGGGAATGGTGATGCTGAGGGAATGGGAGCATATATGGGAATAAACTCTCCCAATAGTCAATACTGAGAATGTGTATATCAAACAGCTGACCAATGGCTGATCAATTAAAGCAACCATAATAATCGTATATTGGCACTGCAGCAAATTTACTGTACTGGACATTTACATCTGTTTAATATGTAGATGTATACACGAGCAAAGGCAGTTACATGTTTAAATGGGAATGCTTGTTTGTTTCTCCAGATCTATTTAGAATTTTTTTTTTTAAATTTCAGTCTGATTTAAAATGGTTATTCAGTTCAGGACAGATTTAAGCCTCTTCAGAACTTTCACAAATATTATTGCATATGATAAGAAATTGTATTTTTTCTTATCATTCCCCAGTAATCATCTAAGGCAGATTGAGGTAATTGACTCATGTATGATGGTGACGATGTGTATGAAATAGTATGAAGCAACATCATTGGGAATTCTTACACCACTAACAAAAATAAAAAATCTTTACTCTTCTGTGAGAAAAATATATTGTATAGATTGTATAGAGCCTTCCAAGAGCCTTACAATAAAGTCTTTTTTATTGAAATTATGGTAACATTAAAGCAATACGGGCTAGGAAAGTTCAAAATTGGGAATCGGTTAATGCTTTCGACTCTATTAACACTGTCGTCAGGTCCTTACTCACTGAAAGGAACTGGTCAACGGCTGGTGTTTTGGACATTACCCCAATGGGTCCAACGTCTCGTGTATGACTGGAATATCCGCTGGTGTGTGGCCGTCTCCGCCTACCTCAGGAGGACAGAGTTGCGCTTTTCCGTGGTTGTTGTCCTTTCTGCACAAACCTGAGTCACTTGCAATTCAAAAAGTACGATCAGGAAGCTTCGGCTGACATAATAACTTAATATCCGAGCGACAGAATGACAGCACAATCCAGTAGCATTACGGCCGATCCGTTGGTTGGGGCTATAGACCAAGGGACTAGTTCGACACGATTTCTGGTGAGAATGTAATACTTATTACTGTAAAAATGTCTGCTTTAATACTTTAATACTGCCCAGCAACTGCAAAATTTAGAAAGACAGCGTATTAGATAATTCTAGATAATTACATAAGATTAGCATGTCCGATAATGTTTCACTAAATAATAATTACAGCTCTAAGTTTATAAATGACGTGTAACCAGTATCAAAATTATGTAATGTGAAATAATTCGAATTCTTTTAGAAATGTGTTGATGTAATTCCGAATTTGCGACACAACATTCCTGCAAACCTAGAAAAATTAGAATATATTTAACCATTTATTATATTTACAATAAAATATAAACTTTCTTTAAATTGATGAGAAAGTATGGATATTGTATGTAGTATTTGTGTTTTCTTGCCAACATTGAAGACAAGATTAATTTGATAGATTATTTAATAATTGAAATAATTTGATTAATTGCTAAAACTATTTGTTAAAAGAGAAAAATAAGTCTCTCTTTTCAATGCTTGTGTCGTGTACTTTACTGATAAAATCATTTTGTACTTAAACATTTACTCTTAGAGATTTGAACCCAGAGTCAGTCAAAGGAATGTTGATTAATTGTAAATGTTTAGCTGTTATGAATTTATATCCTTATAATTTCAGGCCTCTTAGGTGTAGCATATTGATTTGTACAGTTCAATGATCTATCTGTTTTATTGAATGGCCTTTCTGTGAAGTCTGGTTAGGAGAGCATTACAGTAGTAATGCCTACTGGAGATAAAAGCATACATGAGATCCTTTCAGTCTTGTTAAGGCACTTATTAAGCCTTTAACTCCTTTTAAGATGACAGAATGTTGTTTCAATGATAATTTTAATGTGACTTGATAATATGAATCTGAGTCTAAAAAATGTAAAGTTAAAAAATTTAAGTGAGAAAGTTAAAATGTCCGACTAGGTTTTAATGGTTTAAATCCCTGCCAACTTGACATGCTCCTATCTGTTACCATATATCTTAACCTTTTATTCTGTTTTTATTTTACTAGAATTTCTGTTATTTATGTATGACAAACACAGATAGAGTGTGTATGCTGGGTTGTAATCAGGTGAGAGGGTCGAGTATATCTTTGTCTTATCTGCATGGCTGTGATAAGATTTATTATTTTGTTGTAGAATTTGGCTTGAAGGAAGCGAGTACAGATTGAATGGATGTAAATCCACACCTGATCCCTGGGAGATTCCACTTGTTATTGATGTTTAATAATTCTTCACAAGGAACTACAACAGATGAAAAATGAGTTCCTGTTCATGGTAGAGGCATGCTAACAGTTTTACCTCCTGCTAGTGTAATGAATATTTGGTCATCTGTGTGTGTCTGACAGGTCTTACTGAGGTTGTGATAGACCTTTCACCTAGCATGGATGCCAGCAAACCAGTTAACATAGCAGAATGGTCAAAGTACATATTGGTTTAAACTTTGACAGTGAGTTAGTTAGTAAATTTCCTGTACAATGCAAGGTGCAGTCTTGCAATCATTTGATAAATGGTACTTGTGTGCAATTATTTGTTTATATCCTGTGCACTGTGCACGTTTAAACGTTTGTTCTGAATCATCTTTCATTTCAGAAGTTAACAATTTTTTCATTTGTAATTGGTGCACAGTCCTCTCTCATAATGACCTGATCTTGTGATCGCATAAAGAATAGTTTTGTGATGCAGGATCCATATACTGGGTAACCTTCACTGTGATGCAATATTAGTTATATTTGTCTGGTTCATCTAAAGTACGTGTTTTATCCCACAACAGCTCCATCATAGAAATATACTGTAACGTTGCGAGGGAGGCAGGTCGCTGAGACAAGAGGAGCTACATTGTTGTTTTATTAGATACACTACGGCACATGAACAAACTTACACACAAAGCAGTAAACTTAAAACAACTGACAAGGACACTAGACAACATGCATTCTTAAATACAAAAACATAAACAAAGCACGTGTGCAACACATAACATTAACAGACAAGGGACGGGTGATACGAATAACAGAGATGAACACACATACAGACGCAAATTAATACACATAGATATACACAAAGACATAGACTAAGAAGTGGATTTTGGGCAGCCTACTAGCCTATTAAAGCTCAGTCAATAGTGCCTAATGAAAATCTGAAAGAAAATGTATGAATAAAAATATTTGATTCCTGAACCAAGACAGAGTGTGTGTGTGTGTGTGTGTGTGTGTGTCTGGTTCGCATGCCCGGCAGTAAGTCAGACTGGTTTCCAGTGGGAGTTGGACTCCGCCAAGGCTGCCCTTTGTCACTGATTCTGTTCATAACTTTTATGGACAGAATTTCTCGGCGTAGCCAAGTGGTGGAGGGGGTTCGGTTTGGTGGCCTCAGGATTCCACTCCTCCTTTTTGCGGATGATTTGGTCCTGTTGGCATCATCAGGCCAAGACCTACAGCTCTCGCTTTGATCAGTTTGCAGCCGAGTGCGAGACGGCCTGGATGAGAATCAGCACCTCTAAAACTGAGACCATGGTACTCAGTCGGACAAGGGTGGAGTGCCCTCTCTGGGTCGGGAGTGAGTCCTTGCCTCAAGTGGAGGAGTTTAAGTATCTCGGGTTCTTGTTCACGAGTGAGGAAAGGATGGAACGAGAGATTGACAGGCGGATCGGTGCTGCGGTGCTGCGGCTGCTGCGTTGTGGACGCTGTACCGGACCGTTGTGGTGAAGAGAGCTGAGCCAAAAGGCAAAGCTCTCAATTTACTGGTCAATCTATGTTGCGACTCTTACCTATGGTCACGAGCTTTGGGTAGTGACCGAAAGAATGAGATGAAATGCTGAAATGATGAAATGAAATGCGGCTGAAATTAGTTTTCTCCATAGGGTGTCTGGGCTCTCCCTTAGAGATAAGGTACGGAGCACAGTCATCCGGGAGGTGCTCGGAGTAGAGTTGCTGCTCCTCCACTTAGAGAGGAGCCAGTTGAGGTGGTTCGGGCATCTGGTTCGGATGCCACCTGGGCGCTTGCCTAGGGAGGCGCTCTGGGCATGTCCAACTGGGAGGCGGCCCTGGGGAAGACCCAGGACACGCTGGAGAGATTATATCTCTCGGCTGTCCTGGGAACGCCTTGGTGTCCCCCCAGAAGAGCTGGAAGAGGTGGCTGGGGAGAGGGAAACCTGGGCCTCTTTGCTTAAGCTACTGCCCCCGCGACCCGGACCCGAATAAACGGATGAAGATGGATGGCTGGATGGATGAAAGGGGATCACCACTGTATTATTGGCACAAATCTCCGCTTCTTTTTTCTTCTTCTTCTTTTTCATTAAATATCTGATATTAGTAACTATACTGAGACCAATTTTGATATTGATACCTAATTACAAGTTCAAATGTAAACAAACTCCAAACAGATATGAATGACCATAAACTAGACCAAATAATAATAAATAATACACTGGGAACTGTGAGAGGAAGCATTTCTTTGGCCCTTTGTAACATGGCAGCAAAGAGGAGAAATAGACAAGACAAGAGACAAGAAATAGCAGGAGAAAAGTCTTTATTATCCATTTAAGACTTTTAGACACAAAAAGCAAAAGGCTGACAGTGCCCTGTGATGAACTTAGTCTCTGAACTAATAATGCAGCGAGCGGACAGAGACGCAAGACGCAAGGCATCTTCTCACACTCGGCTTGGCAGCTATGATGGCAGGAACCTGTGGGTTTAAATAATGATTGGGAGAGGGCAAAAACAATGAGCAGGTGAAAGACATGAGCTAATAATTGGGGGAGAAGTAATGGGGCGGAGCCTGTGAATGTGAGAAGGTGGAAGAGAGTGTGTGTATAGGAGTGGGCGTGTCACTCTTAGGCTGGGAGGGGCGCTTAATTTGGGCTTAAAATAGTCTAACCAATCAAGACTGGGCGCAAACATCATGTCATACTGGCAGTATATTTTTTATATCAAGTTAAAGGCACTGATTTTATGATGTACTTTATGTATCATGATGTAATGTTTAAATTAGAATTTTGCTTTTGTTTTTCTCCTCTAGGTATTTAATGCTAGAACTGCAGAGTTGATTGGTCAACATCAAGTGGAAATTACCCAGAGTTTTCCTAAGGAGGGGTGAGCACAGCCCATTGAGTTTAGCAACCACTTCAACACTAAAGAGATACTGATCATTTGCAGGACTGTTGGTCAGTGATCTGGTAATCTATCTACCTGGCTTGGGATATCAGTACAATAGATAGATAAGAAAATAGCATAGCTGTACAAACCATAGGTTGCTGTAGCTCAATGCATTGCTGAGACCAAGACTTCACAAAGACAATATAGAGTGAGCATAAAGATCATATGGCTGAGCCTACTGATTACTGATCAACAGCATGTGGCCTTCCTCTAGTGGCCACAGGAGGCCCCTTACAGTGTGGCATGATTTTTTCTTCTTTTTAATGCCAGACAATAACAAGATATTGTATCATTTACTTTTAATGTACATTAGCAGAGGCGCTGCCATGGTTTTGTAAGGGCTGGGCCACCCACTAAACAACCTTTGGACACCAGAGGGAATCCCTGTATGGCTCTAAAGTAATCAGGCAATTGGCCACATCTGTCATCCTGACCATTAAAGAGCATCTCCTAGGATTTCTGGTGCTCAGACTTTGTTCAGTGCTCTGACAAAAGACAAGGCATTTTAGAATAGCAAGTAGTGATGGACCAGACTAAGTCTCATGAAGTCTTCTTTGTGATTGTGCTGGCAAAAGATTAAAAGCACTGGCGCATTGAAAGATGAAATCAAAACAGTGAACCCCGGTAGCTTCATGGGTTTAATACTGCCTAGCACACTACAACACTCCAGGAATTTCACAAAAGACAAACTAATTATTCATTTAGCCATTAAAATGCTGTAACACATTCATTATCTGTACCGCTTAGTCGGAGTCACAGGGGGCTGGAGCCAATCCCAGCATCTCCAGGCGAAGGCAGGGTACACCAGGGGCCAGTCCACCACATGGCCAACACGCACACACACATTTACATTTACATTTACGGCATTTAGCAGACGCCCTTATCCAGAGCGACTTACAAAAAGTGCTTCATTGTTTTACTCAGAACAAAATCTCTAGCTAGTTAGTTTAGGCTAAAATCAGGAAGAAACTTTAAGCAAAGATATTATTAGATACAGTCAGTATGGACGCCTAGATATACTCAAATATATACTGAAAAAACCCTACTTAAAAGATAAAAAGCAAGAAAAGTCATTACAGTCACAAATATTTAATAAATGCTAGTGTAGTAAAATTTAATTTAAGTGCTCTTGAAACAGATGTGTCTTCAGTCTTCGCTTAAAAACAGCAAGAGACTCTGCCACACACTCACACCTAGAGGCAATCTAGAGTGACCAATCAACCTAACATGCATGTCTTTGGACTGTGGGAGGAAACCGGAGTACCCGGAGAAAACCCACGCAGGCACAGGGAGAACATGCAAACTCCACACAGAGCAGCCCAGACCGAGAATCAAACCCAGACCACCTTGCTGTGAGGCGACAGTGCTAACCACCACACCACCATGCCGCCTGTAATAAATTCAGTGATTCTTAAAAAAAACTCGAAAGTTTTTTAAATACTCGGAGTATACTGGAAGAGAATGTGATTTCTAGGGACAACATTCATCTTTATGGTGGCAGTGGATCATAGGATGATCAGCTTGTTTATCTGCATAACCTTTTTAAAAAACCTTTTGATATTGTATTGATATTCTTTTGCTTTGATGTTTTTTCTTTATGTTGAGAGATGGGTGGAAGAGGACCCAAAAGAGATCTTGAAGTCTGTGTATGATTGCATGGAGAAGACCTGTGAGAAACTCACTCAGCTCAACATTGACATTTCCAATATTAAAGGCAAGTGCATGCTTGTAGATATCTCTGTGAATGTTTGCATGTTTGAATGTACAGTTATTGTGTATATGGTTTTGATTTTGAATGGATAGAATTGTCAAGTTTACTCATTACACATAGAAGGCTTAAAGATCAGCATGCAGATATTTGAATGATGGGGTTTGAGAGTTTTTGATGGAGGACTTGGGATTGAAGGGGAAGATTCCTTCAATGGGTGCAGCTGGCAGTGACGGTAGTTACAACTTTGAGATAGATTACAGCAGTTGTAAATCCAATTGTACTTTTCAATGTGAGTATAGGGACAGATATGATTTTATTTCATTTTTTATGTATTTATAGCAATTGGTGTGACCAATCAAAGAGAGACAACTGTGGTTTGGGACAAAGAAACTGGAGAACCTCTTTACAATGCTATAGGTGAGGCATTCATAAACTGTCTGAAATTATGAAAGTAAGCTATGCATCATCTTACTATACTACTAAAAAGAATAAAGCAGGCTAATAGGATCAAGCAAAATACATTTTTTTAATTAGGGAACCGGTCTTGTGATCGGAGGGTCGTGGGTTTGATTCCCAGGCCTGACGCCATGACTGAGGTGCCCTTGAGCAACTGCTCCCCGGGTGCTGGGCTAGGGCTGCCCACCGCTCTGGGCATGTGTGCACCACAGCCCCCTAGTGATCACTAATGTGTGTGTGTGTTCTGACTGCACAGATGGGTAAATGCGGAGGATTGGGGTGAAAATCACAATTGACCATTGTGGCAATCTTAAACATGTCCACACAAGAAATATAAATACATTACCAAACTGAACCAAAGCACGTTATCAAACTGAAACGTAAAGAAACATAAACCTACTCGTCAACTGTGAACCCCATAGTTAGATTTACATTTGTTCAAGCCTACAGTGACATGCAATGAATTTACCATATAAGACATTCCTCTATTTGCTATAATGATTGACCTCAGCACAAGAATAATGGCTGGCTGGAGAGTTTTTAAATCTACCCCTCTTCTTCTTTGTCTCTGAAGTGTGGTTAGACCTGCGGACACAGTCCACCGTTGAGAAGCTCATTGAGAAAACTCCTGATAAGAACAAAAACTACCTAAAGGTGAGGATGCTCTGTACATGTTACTCAGATACATAAGGTTACCCAAGAATTGTTGATAATCCATAGAAATTATCTATTTTGTCACCATCTCAGGATAAGACAGGTCTGCCCATCAGTACATATTTCAGCGCAGTGAAGCTGCGGTGGATGATAGACAATGCAGAGGAGGTGGCGGACGCTCTACACACTGGCTGTGCCCTTTTTGGCACTGTGGATTCCTGGCTCATCTGGGTGAGCACACACGCTAACACAAAACTGCTTTACCTCTTTGTCATGTAGACTCTGGTATGTGTAGATGACTTGTAGTGTAGGTGACAAATTGTAGATGAGAAATTGTAGTGATGATTCAAGTGGTTCAAAGGTTGGGAAATCAGTTCCAGCACACAAGACACGAGAGATTGACTGGTTGATTTATTCTGGACAAATGTAGGATAGTGCATCACATTAGAACATGCAGACATGGAAATTTCTTATCTGGAATAAGGTTTTGTTAATACATACTACCTAATCTTTTCAAATGAGAAATTACAGTCTAGTGTGAAATACATGATTTTCATCCATTTCATACATGATTTTACTCCAGCTCCAACTGAAAAGTGATTATATATATCATATGAGATGTTGCATCTCACCACATGCACTCGGTATATTATATATACACTTGGTATATTATTAACACATAATCATAAATGATGAGTAGCTGCCTTGAATAAAACATTGGAAGTAAAGCTGTAGGACCTTCATGACTATGAGGTTGACTTTACCAATGCATACAGTAACTAATATTTTTGTTTATTTGTTTTTGTCCCAGTGTTTGACTGGTGGAAAGAATGGCGGAGTTCACTGTACAGATGTCACCAATGCCAGCCGCACCTTGCTCTTCAACATACACACCATGCAGTGGGATCCAGAGTTGTGCAAGTGAGTTCACACACACACGCACACTGAATCAAGCATATCCATCCTCTAATACATTATTGTTGTTCTTGTTATAGTAATTATTATCATTGTGCTGTAATCTTGCTGTAAAACTGTTTTTATTTTAGGTACTTTGATATCCCACATGACATCCTCCCTGAAGTTAGAAGTTCCTCTGAGATATATGGCTACATGGTAAGGAAGAGTGTATATGTGTGTATCAGGGACATTACTATAAATATGTGGGGGATGGGGGGGTTGTAAAAATGAAAAGGAACCCTCCATTTACACCTGCCCCAAATGCTGCATTGTTTAAGACTGTGTCCCTGATGATGAATTAACAAATGCTAATGTAACGCTACTTAAAAAGCTTAAAGCTAAAAATTGCTTTTTCTTTTATTACCTTCTTGTTCCTGTTTCCTAGAGCGATGGCTCACTGGCTGGAGTGCCCATCTCTGGAGTAAGAGATCTTTTATTGAGATGATTTATTTGTTATAGGATTCCTTCTGTTGCAGTAGCTATATATATATTTTATCTTTCACTGCCTTCCCACAGTGTTTGGGGGATCAGTCTGCTGCTCTTGTTGGACAGATGTGCTTCAATGGTGGTCAAACCAAAAACACGTAAAACAATTTCTTTAACCTTTTTATATATGCAATTAAAATACATTAGTTTGTCTAGATCGTCATGGTTTTACTCACAATACATTTACAATGGCACCTGCATGTATTTGTGTTTGTTTTGATTCATTCCTTGTCTCTATTCTAGTCAGATTGTCATACTGAGTGTCTTTAATGTCTACCTGTGTTTTGTTTCATTGCATTGGTTCTTGTAACCTCATGGCTTTGTAATATCATTCCATGTTGTTCCTGTAGGCTCCAAGTTCTAAGCTTTTATTTCAGTTTATTACTTCAATTGAAAGAAATCTGACATATGGTGAATTACACTGTATTATATCCTTTTGCAAAAAGTGCTTATGTCATTTCTCAAGTGGATGTTGCAGGCCCTTTTGTCAGATAGGAAGGGAGTAAATACATTGTGAGAGAGATGGGAGTGATCATCCATACTGGGGCATGTCTTGCAGGCGATGTGTTACCAATCTCATCCACAAGGGGGCAGGCGTGTGCCATTGATGCTGTCCTCACTTGTCCTACTATTTATGATTTTTCATGTAATCTTGTAAAGAAATTCTCAATTTAGATTCATGCTAAAGATGACATTGACGAACAGTACAGGTGAAATTTGCATAATTTTTTTTAATGATCAGACTTGATTATGCACAGGTGTCATGACTAAGGGCCTTTAAGTTTCAGACATTAAGAAAAGCACTTGGAACTTTTGGACTAACCTTTATACCACTCTGTCCTTTTAAAGATATGGAACTGGTTGCTTCATGCTCCAAAACACAGGTGTTAAGGTGGGCTGAGACACTTTTGTAAATACTGTGAGATCATTTCCACATGAGGTCATCATTCTGTTGAACTACATCTTAAAAAAACATTTTCTCACAGCCTGTGATGTCACAGCATGGTCTCCTTACAACAATTGCTTATAAACTAGGAAAGGACAAACCAGCTTACTATGCACTTGAGGTAGATATCTTTTACATCTCAGAAATTTTGGTTTTATTGCAATGTAATTATTTAATTTTCATAAACAGTTGTTCCTCCAAAGAGTTGCTGAAATGTCAAGGAAGATCATTCCTTTCTAGGTCAGTCTTTAACATAAACGTAAGTGCACTTAACCGCTTGAACGGACTTAAATGTTCTTTTCTCATTTCTAGCTGTGGCTCTAAGGGCTTTACAGTTCCCAAGTGCAGGGCTCACAGTCTGTCCTTAAGAAATGACAGCATAGTCATGTATCAATTGGTTAGTGCTGTCCTTTAAGCACACAGAATATCAATGGTTAATAATGCTGCATTAAAAGCTAAAAAGATGCTGAGACAGACGAATTTTATCCTCCATGACTGTTGATGCTACTATGCAATATGCACAGTAATGAAATTGGAAATTAAGACACAAAAATGGGTTTTATTAAAAAATATAACATTTATTTACTTGTTAAGTACTGAGGTTTCATGGCTGTGTGTGAATGGCATGTGACGTAGGGCTCTGTGGCCATAGCTGGAGCAGCAGTGATGTGGTTAAAGGACAATCTGGGAATAATCAACTCATCTTCAGATATCGGTGACCTATTATGCTCTTTCTTTTAATTTTAGTCAAACATCATGCAATCATTTACATTTTCTAATTGATTGATGTCTTATTGACACTCAGTTTACAATTTTAAATATTTTTACTTTGGTTTTGAGATGTATTCTCATATAACCTGCTTTTTACTTTTCATATCTGTGTGATAGAAAAGATGGCTACTGCGGCTGGGACATCATATGGATGTTATTTTGTTCCAGCATTTTCTGGCCTGTATGCTCCCTATTGGGAGCCCAGTGCTCGGGGGTAAGTAACAGGTTGTCCTTTTAAGATGAAGCAAAAGTAAGTGGGAGAATCTGGTGTGTGTATATGTGCTAAGAAAAGGAGGGGTGTTTACATGACCTCTGCACGCATCTTTTATAATTACTTTCCTAGAATACAAATCCACTTTTATTTTGCCACCTTTCCATATCAGTTGTGGAGGGGAAAATGTGACTTGTATATATATTAGGACCTCTTGCATATAGATGTATTAAACTAATAAACTAACTGACTATTAAACTGTTTTTTTTTATCTGACTCTTTTAGAATTATTTGTGGTCTGACACAATTCACAAATAAAACCCATCTGGCCTTTGCTGCCCTAGAGGCTGTGTGCTTTCAAACGCGAGAGGTGAACTAAAATTATACACACACCCACTTAGTATTATATTATATTAGTATAACAATAAAGAAATATTTATGCAAGTTGAAAAAATGCTTTACATAAAATATTAATACAATTAAGAAGAAATACAAACAAATAGAAAGGAGAGTAAGTTTAAACAAATTATTTGATAATTCATTACAATGACCAAAACGTAAAGAGCAATAAATGCTGTTGTCACATTTGTGCAAGGTGATTGGAGGCACAGTCGTCATTTACCGCATGAGCATGTACAATATTGTCTAGACTATTACTGAACACTGTCAACACTGGTTCTATTTGCTCTACATTGTTCTTGTTGCTTTCCATAGGTTCTGGATGCAATGAATCAGGACAGTGGTGTTCCACTCACGCAGCTACAGGTAGATGGAGGGATGACGGCTAACAAATTACTAATGCAACTGCAGGCAGACATCCTCTGCATTCCAGTGGGTGAGTACATGTGTACACTGAATCAGGTGTGTGTACTATAAATCAGGTGTGTGTGTGTGTGTGTACTATAAATCAGGTGTGTGTGTTCTAGTATGACTGAGACAATTTCTATCATACATATTAGAGATTTGTTAGTGTTTGTGTGTAACTGCTTGTGTTTCTCATGTAGTGAGACCCACTATGTTTGAGACCACTGGGTTAGGTGCTGCAATGTCAGCAGGAGCAGCGGAGGGTGTGTGTGTGTGGACACTAAGTCCTGATGGATCAACTTCTGTGAATGCACAGAAATACCAACCCCAGATAAACCAAGAGGGTGAGAACCAACCATTCTGAATCCCAGTTTAAATGTAATCCAACCAGCTATAGTTATAGTTGAGTTCAGATAATATATCCTATTCCTCCTAATATCCGTGTCTTAAAACATTTGACATGCAAAAAGACATGCCTAAATGTGCATATCATCCTCTCATTTTTAAATGTAAACATGAATACATGTGGTTATTTTGGATGAAATTAGTGTGTATTATGAATATGCCTCTCCGTGCTCGTGCCCTCCTGGTAGGTACGGCTGGACTGGAGGGGTTACTGGGGTTGTGCATGTTGGCACCCCAGCTAAAAAATCCAGCTCTCCTCAGCACATGTCCACCTTTTAGCTACTCTTTGTTACCATGGCACTGTGTGCCCTGGGGAACAATGAAATACATTGGGATGTTAATTATTGATTTATTTTGTAAGGTGATGTATTCTAATGATTGAGTTACAGCAGAGTATAGTCATTTTTAGTGTACTATAGTAATGCTGCTTTTAATTTTGTAATGTGACTTGTAATAATCATTCTTTTCTTTCTTGAACAGAAAGTGAATTTCGTTACAAAAGATGGAAGGAAGCTGTAAAAAAAGCAATGAAGTGGGAAACACATGAGCCACGTTTGACTGAGAATTGTAAGCATGCACACAAACATGTTTGCAGGCACATGTTCAGTGTCCGTCACACACATGTACATGCATAAACTCACACAGCAGACACACAGCAGCCTACAAAAGGATTCCATCCATCAGCAGTACAAATAAATCTGGAAATACAAATGACAGTTGGATATTTCATGGTGTATTTTAACACACCATCCATCAAAATTTGTTATATCAATTCATGTAAGAAAAGATTCTCTCTAGTTTCATTAAGATTCATTTATCCTTAGACCTGGTCTAACTGAAATGAACTTGATCCGATTATTCAAATAAACAGCAGTCATCAATAAATTACAGCGAAATAGCATTCTGTAATGTGATGACAGTTATGCAATTCCTTTGAGATTCAATTGCTCATTAAAATCTGTTACTTTTACCTTTTCAGGATGCAATAACTAAAAGGATGAAACGCTGGTGTTGAATTTCTTGGAACAATGATCCTACACTCTTATGATTTGTGTTTCTCTCATGAGCTGTTGATAGACAAACCTCAGTAAGGAAAGCACATTTTTGCCATTTGTTCACATTTACAGCAAGATGAAATTCCAATCTTTTGTTTCTGTGAAGTGTCATTGGTATGATTTTATTTACCACAGGTGTGGTACAGTGTGTACTCTATGTCCCAGATGTTCCTGTAGTTAAAACTGGATTTAACGAATTTTATAATCACTCTACATTTAGCTTTGCAACACTGGACACATGTACTGTATACCTGAACTGTATATTTCACTGAGTGACTGAAATGAGTCCATTTTAAACTCTAAATAAATGAATGAATTATACTGATGTTTGAAATAAGTTTGCAAAGGTGTTGGCTTCACAAAAATAGTGAAATATTTAAATAAACTAGTATAGAAATGTGTAAAAATAATGCATAAAAAATATTTTTTTTACAATCACTTATTGCATAAAAGTGTGGTCTGAGGGACCGAGATAAAATGTGACTGATCAATGCTTTATTATTACATATCAAGCTTCATGGAGTATCAAAATGTTAATATTCATGTGTGCAAGCGGGAAAAAAAATTACAGCAACTATAAAAACAAACAAGCAAACAAACAAACACTGCAGAGCAGTTGATTTTGAAAAAGGTGCAATACACTTTCTCACTACTAGTAGCGGTAGTGCGTCAACCAAATGTTTTATCAACGTTTTTAATACATAGAAGATGAACCTTTGCTACCAACCGAGAATGGAAACCTATTTTAAACGAAAAGTAGAAGGCAAAATGAAGACAACCCGTCAAAAAATACGTTTACAGATACAGCTATATTTTCATTTGTATTTTATTAAATTTATATTTGTAGTTTATTTAATTTAAAACATTTTGAATGTATTTATTTTACAGAAACTACTACTGTGGTCTGTTGACTGACCGTTGTTCAAATAAATGTTATGGGTAGGTTACAATATAAAAAAAATGTTGGTCATAATCATGTCTTGTGATTATTTGACAGGAATTTTATTCAAACCACTCTGAATGTTTGGCAGTCAGGCTTGAAACATTTGCAAGGTATTTGCAAAGGGAAATGAAGCGATGGTTGCAACAAAGACATCTAGACATCAATATGCATGAACCTCCCTTTCTAATTGTTAAATACACCATTAATTTTTTTATCTATTCGTTCATCATTAGTGGATCTAAGCATATTTCAGAAGGAATTGCTTATAGTTGCTTGTTGGATCTCATTACACAATATACTCGAAAGTATTATAATTAATTTAATTTGAAAAACTATTCCAAGAAAACAGAGTCAACATTTTAATGACCTTTGGCATAATGTATTGTAATTCTGAACTAAATCAAGAGGGGAGAACGAATACAGCTACCCTAACCCTACCCCTACCCCTTCCTGCTTCCTGTTTAGGGAACTAAGAGACCCAAAAAGGGCTGTACAATACACCTCAAACACACCAAAAAGAAGACAGATGAAGGGAAGTGAGTTTTAATCAATTTATATACTCAGAAAAGACAAATCTACAAAACGAATTAATTTGAAGACTTTAAAAATGGCCTAGCATTCACTTAAAATCATTAAGGAATGGAAGAAGTCAAATTTATTTGAAAAATAAACTCACTCTAGTAGTAGGCATAATAAACACTGTCCTTTTCTATTAAAAAGCAACACCTGTCTCTCCAGTGAGTTTCTTATAAGAAGCTGGAGTTAAGTAGGCTTTTCCACAAACCATAGGTGAACATATACTCATCTTAACAGGAAAGACAATAGTTAGCTGTCAATTCCAAATCATCTGAACCGAACAGAGGCATTGGTCAAAACAGCAACAGCAGATACCAAAGAAAAACTTCCATTTTCTTCAGTCTTAAAAGAAATCTGCTGCTGTTGGTCTTCTCTTGGATATAGCTTTCTTCACGCTGACAGAAGATGAGAATGTAGGCGATTTCAGCACACTGGACACTGGTATTTTCTTAGGGTCAAAAGCCACACGAGATGAGCCTACAGGACTCACCAACAAGCTAAGATCGGTCTTCCTGAATTCTGAAAGTTTAAAAAGAATCAGAAATCAGAAAGTAAGAATGTGAGATTTGTAAGATTTGGTCAAAATCAGGAGCATTTCAATGCTAAGACAAAAGACATTTGTTCATATATTTTTTTAGTGCCCATTTACATCATCTTGAATCCTTTTGATGTCCATTTATGTTTATATTCCAAAAACATAATTCCCAAATTTCCCATAATTCACATTCCT
Source organism: Brachyhypopomus occidentalis (assembly GCA_020368025.1). NCBI lineage: Eukaryota > Metazoa > Chordata > Actinopteri > Gymnotiformes > Hypopomidae > Brachyhypopomus > Brachyhypopomus occidentalis. The sequence continues at coordinate 17,506 of JAGXOD010000005.1, read as the reverse complement.
ATAAATAGCATTTTTAAAGGTTAAAATCATATTTATCTATATTTATCAGTCATAGGCAGGAATATTTTGGTGTAAGAATTAGTTAGGGTTGACCATATGCATCTGGTATAAGGATTAGGATAAAGGTTAACCCTATCCCTTTTGTAGAAAACGCACACACGGAAATATTTAGCTCGTCTTATGAACGAATTATGAACTGCAATTATGAACTAATCCTTGAGAAAAGTTTTACTTCTTGATTTAATGAAATCACCTTGCTTGGCAGGTTGTTAGCCATCTATCAAAATGCTTAGCCAATCATCACAGAAAAAAACTCTACATTTGTCTACATTTTTCCTTAGAAATCTCTGTTGGGTGTGTGTATTTATGCATGCATGTTTATATATGTGTATGTATATATAATGCAGTGCAAGATACAACTGCACTAATAGCTTCCGAATGGCAACAGAACAAAAATGCAGGTAGAAACAAAACTGTAGATGTAGAAGACAGAATATAATCCATCATGTATATGTATGTATAATGTAAATGCTCCTCACATCATATGTTGCTTCGGTGTCATACCTATTTTGTCCAGAGTTGAGAAAACCCCAATGTGATGTCACTTGATCACAACACAAAATCACATATTGTTGTAGTAACTGAATAATTGTCTGTGGCTTAGATGCTTCCTACTGTAAACATACAGCAGGACAGCACTGCAAAACAAACAGTTGTACTCAGAACTCACCAGTGGTTTGGTTGTTCTTAAGTCCAAAAGTCACTTTCTTAGTTTCAGATTGTGGAGTATGGAACGCCTGTAAGGGGAAATGCAGACAAACTGAACAAAAAGACACTTCTTGTGTGTTGGTCAAATTTTAATACTAATGTTAAATGGAAAATACTGCTTCACTTATACAGTTTTGGGGTTTACTCCTTGCAAGCATGTATCTTTTGGGAGGACATCTAGATTAGACTAGATAATATGTAAGGTTATACAAGATTATGTGCTTGAGGATATATTCAATATTCAACAGTTACAAAGAACTTCTCATTTGTCTTGAGCACAGTGTAATCAGACTCGGAGTCTGCTCATCCCTCCCCATATAACTCTGCCTGATTGGCTACAAACTACATCCTCAGACCCGAATACAAAGGAATTTTTATGTATGTTCATTAAAGCATACAGATGCCTGATGACATTAAATACATCTATCCATGGGGATTTGTACCATCTCTCTGGGCATTCATTGGTTACCTTTTTTTAGGTCACTATAATTCCCTACAGTTTGTGTGATAAGTGTTTACTCGGTCAAAGTTTTCAGCTGAATATCAAATATGATATCTTAATACCTGGGGAGATGTTGGGTTATCTGTAGAGACAGAGACCAGTAAAGTACCAGTTCTGTCTCGGATGTTAATAATACTGGGAAACATTGGGAAATGTTTCCCAGTGCCTACTAAGCACTGCATCAAACCAAATAAATATTTAACACAGAACCTAGAATCCCTATATTAAGAAATGAATTTTAAGTGATCAACAATAAGACTTCCAATTATGCCCCCAGTTTAAACAGTGTACAAAAGAACAAATGTTTTGTTTTTCTCTAGTTAATTCTCAATTAAGCTATTTCTTCAACACTAGTGCAGCATTAACTGCACTAGGAGAATGGGTTTTGGGAGTGCATGTTTCATTAATGAGAGGGAGTGTATAAAATAAAATACTTATTGTTACACTTATTTGGCCAAGGTCTCTTACATAAGCATTACTTAAAAAACATAATTAATAACCAGCATCTAGAATCAATCAGTGATCAAGAGAAATAGCTAACTTTTCAAGGGACTGAATTTGGCCTTGATATAGTCTAAATATATATATATATATATAAATCTATTCTGAAATTTTAAAAAGATGTGTACCTTGGAGTTGGACAGTGGTGTGTTGGGGCCTTTTGGTTTCGTTTTACAGAAGATTGGAGTGGGGAGGGTCGTTTCACCCTGGAAGGAGACAAAACTTGAAGCTTTTGCAATTTTCATCTTCAGCTTCTTTTTGGGTATTGCAGTAAAGGAAAGTTCCACATCCTGGTGCTCTGTGCTCATGTGGGTGTCCTTTGCAGACTGACTTTCCTTATTCCACTCTCCTGTCAGACACTCTGCCAACTGTATCTTTCGATTCTGGACTTTCTTCTTCTTCTTTGGTGTGGGAGTGCAGGATAACTGCACTAATGGCTCTTCAGCCTGCCCCACTTCTACTCCAAATCCCTGTTCTTCTAATGAAATGCGTTTCTTCTTCTCTTTCTTCGGTGACCTGACTTCAGAAAGTTCAACAGCATTTCCATTTTCTGCACCAATGTAATTAATCTTAATTTCTGTGCAGTCGGGTGTCATGTCTACATCTCCATAATTTCTGTTTTCTCTTGTTTTACCTTTTGATTTCTGTTTCTTGTTCTTTTTCATCAAAAACGGAGCAGTAACATTTGATGAGTGCTGTTCTGTTGTAATCACTTCAGCAGCTGGTGTGTTTGAGGAAACATACTTTGCTTGAATGTCTGCATGAATCTTCTCTAGTAGATTGTTTGTGATCTTTGCATCAGATCTCGTCTCCATAATCATCATTTTCTTTTTTTTGCCCAGCATGCAAACATCAGGTGTCTGATCTTCTGACAGAGTCATTTCCACAGGGAAAGTTCCACTTTGGTCTTCTGGCCTTTTATCTGCACATCTCTTCTTTGATGCTTTAGCTTCTCTGCCTGTTGTACCTGCTCTCCTGCGTGTGCTGCTCCTTTCATCTGCTCTCACACGTTTGCTCTTTTTCTTATTCTCCAGTGGAGCCTCAAGATCACAGAGGTCCTCCAAATGCTGGATGTCATTTGTACACTCATAGGTTGGTTTTCTAGCCTGATTTATTTTATACTTTTTTTCACTTTTCTTCCCGTTGCTAGATAGAACTGCAGTTTGCTCTTTTTCAACTGGGTCCTCTGATACCGTCTTTAGAACAGGCTGCTTTTTTACCCCTTTAGCACCACTGAGTTCTTTATGCATGTCTTTTGAAATTAACCAAGATTCAGGTGTGGCATCTTCCCCAACTTCCTGTATATCTAACTTTAGACTTTTGCCTTTGCTTTTTTTGCCTTTAATGATCTTGGCCTTTACATGTCTTTGAAAACCTGGTTTGTTATCCTGGGCTTGTAGTTTGTCTTCATTTTCTCTCTCTGAAGTGTCTGGTCCAGGGTTTTGGTTTGTGGCCCTTGGGTTCCCAACAACTTCACAAGCTGCAAAATGTAAATGAACAAAAGAGACTCTAATGTTAAAGACAAAATTGGAGCGCTGCATCCACTCATTATTAATGGATAGAGAGCAGGAGTCAGTAACAGCTGTGGATGTGTAAAGGAGAGCTAGTGATTAGAGCCCTCACAGCGGGGCGCATGGCTGACGTCTCAGCCACGCCAACGCTAGCCCAGCAGAGCGCAGCCACGCCAACGCTAGCCCAGCAGAGCGCAGCCACGCCAACGCTAGCCCAGCAGAGCACAGCCACGCCAACGCTAGCCCAGCAGAGCGCAGCCACGCCAACGCTAGCCCAGCAGAGCGCAGCCACGCCAACGCTAGCCCAGCAGAGCACAGCCACGCCAACGCTAGCCCAGCAGAGCACAGCCACGCCAACGCTAGCCCAGCAGAGCACCACTCCCCGGTTCACGTGTCCAACAGGTTTGCCCCGCTCAGTGAAGCGTCTCACGGAGCCCGTCTCACGGACTCTGGTCATAGGCGATTCTGTCGTTTGGCACACTGGCTAACCCTTTAGGGGCTCCAGCGGTTACAGCCAGTTGTTTACCGGGAGCCAGAGCCCCGGACATTAGTGGCAGCCTTAGACTGTTAGCTAATCGGAGATATTCCAGGATAGTTATATATGTAGGAGCCAACGATATACGTCTGCGGCAGTCCGAAGTAACTAAAGCTAATAAAGTGGTGATTAAACAGTCCCATACAGAGGCAATTGTCCCTCTTTTCTCTTTCCAAATGGCTGTCCTCCTACCTGAGAAATACTGGAGGGATGAGCCTTTGCTGCTATCCACCCTGGGCTGCCACCTCCTGCCTAACCAGCTATGATGAAGGACCAACCCACTGCCCTGGACCCTCCCACCACCCCCGAATTCTCCCCTGCTATGGCTGTATCGTCACGACCCTGAACTACTATTACTGACCATCAAGATGTCTAGGACTCTTAAGAATAAGAATTACATAGAGACAACTTTATGTATCTGTCCAATTATTGTTGTCATGGTGACCAGCATTGGCCAGAAGAGAATTTTGATTGAAAATCTGTTGAACACTCACACTTTGTTAATTCAGTGAGCAGTAAATGCAGCAAGAGAAAACACTTTAAAGTAGAATTTATATTCAATTACTCTATACAGGCATGCAAAAAATCTAAGATACCCATCTATCTGACGACAAGCATGTTGAATATTCATATTCACATTTTCTCATGAAAATACTGCCAACTTGGAAGTCAAACTACATTTTTGCTTCTTGCCAAAAGTTCCTTCTTCATCTTTCTTTTCCTTCTTCCTTTTCTTTTTGTTCTTCTGGTTAAACAGCTCATCATCTGAAGAATCCAGCTCCCCTCCCTCTTCATCCTCATTCTGTGGGAAGACACCTGGACATACAAAGAAAGTGAGAGAAGTTTTTTTATCTTAAAATAGCCTTACAGTTTCATGCCATACTTGTTAAGATTATATGTTTATTCAAAGCCAATGTATTTACATATTCAGTAGCTACATTGAAATACATAACTTTGTCGTTAACACTTTGTCGTTAACTCAAAAACACGTGATACAGAACTCCAAATTTCCAAAAATTAGTTAATCATCACTTCCAGCTCTCTCTATATATACATATACACACCCACCCACATCAATAGAGCATCAAATGGCTAGTATCCCTTGCATGTTAGATTGCTAGATTTCACATTCAGGTATGTAATGATAATATAAGTATATTAACAGTTCTTCTAATCCTTTTAAAATTTACAGGCATCTTAGTAATGGCCTCTGATCCCACTATTGTTTTGGAACATGAGGTTTATCGGTGGGCTTAAGTGCCTTTACAGCTGGACCACCATACAAACTACATGAGGTTTATCGGTGGGCTTAAGTGCCTTTACAGCTGGACCACCATACAAACTACCCAAAGCTTTTTAGCTTGGCTTTGCTTCATTAATTCATGATGTGTTATAGTATAACTTTTCTCTCTTATTTTATTGTTTTATATTTATATGTCATTTTATCCATTTTTATTTTTGATAAAGAACTTTGTGCTTTATATCTTAGTTATTAGTTAGTTAGTTATTATTGGTGTGATCTCTTACCTTCACTTAAGTCACGAAATCTTGGTTGGAAGGCATGGGAAAGGAAAAAGAGAAAAAAAACGTAAGATGTTATGATGGACTTACAATTTGTATTTAACTTTGTAACTATGACATGAAAAATAATGTTTACTTACATCTTCACCATGCTGTACATTCTAGTTCGATTGAAGTTTGGCGTATTCTTGTGACTGCCCAACTCAAGCAGCCGATCCGCTATTGCAGCATAGTCAAACTGCAACATGAGACAACATGATGGAATAGTCCATTTTCCATAATGCTGCTTGATGTAGGATAAAAGTTAAATTCGCTCACAATCTCCCTCACAATCTCCATGAGAAGCACTCACTTGGAGAACATGCACAGCATCTTCATTGTCCGATTTCTCATCATGATGTATATCCTCCATATCTGGAATCTCACCCTGTCTGCCTTGGTTGTTTTTCTCTTGTACACCTGAAGAGCAAAACCAACCCACAAGTCTGAAATAGCAATAGAACCACAGGGAGCCAGTAGAACCTGAGGTTGAACTGTGAAAGTGTTTCATAGTGGAAGGGCCTCTACCTGCTGAGCCTCTAATGGATCTACAGGCTGTGTGCTCAGTGTTGTAGATGGGAAGCAGCCCATGACTGTTGCATGATCTTCCTCTCAGTGATCTTGTCCTTTCACTCCATTTTATGCACTAGTATTTACTATAGGTTCTTAGAAACATCAGGTCCACGTCATGTTCCTCCTCAACTACAACTTATGACTTGAGTATTTGTAGGTAGCTTAGTGGTTAAACTGCTTTAGTAATCAGAAGGTGGCCAGTTAAAGCCCCACCAATGCCAAGCTGCCAGTGCTGGACATGCGCAAAGGCCAAAGGACCATTATTTTCATGCCAGTTGACCCACCATTAACCTTAGTTGCTCTCCAGCTCATCTTCAGGTCATCTTGCTCAACCGTTTCCTCCTCATCCTCAGAATCAGAGTCTGCTCCTCCTCGACACAGCTCCTCCATCAGGTCCTCTATAGCAAAGGGGGCCTGGTCTACTATGGTGGAGAAGATCTGTTTGGAAATTGAAGTCACCAGTAGGCGACTGGAATGGGGGAAGGAAAATGACAGAAGAATAAGAAAATTTGAGTCATCAGTGCGAGCAGAGCATAGTGGTTATTTCAACAATGCAGCTGTCTGAGTAACTCACTCTTTGGTTTTGGCCATGGCTTTGCAGAAAGGATCAATGAAGGTCAAGTTCTGATCTGCTGTCAGCTGCAAGAAAATTATATATCAATTAACTCTGTTTTCCCTCCTTTCAGCAACAGAAGAGTTGAATGAGTACATAATAATGATCATTTTAACAATATCAGACAGACTAACACAAATAATTCCAACTGTTCACCAACTCTTACCTCTGAAGAACCAATCTTGGCCAATTCGTTCATATAAACATCCAAAATATGCAACACAAGCCCTCCAGGAACGCCCTCTTTGCTCTGCAAGAGCTGTGCCATAAAACTTTCTGAAAAGTAATTTACCATACTAGAGAGAAAGAAAAAAAAAACAATATTCACCTCACTTTTCTTGCTTATCTTGAGTAAAATGAAAGGAAAAAACACATTACCTGGTTTCCCATTCTCTCCTTTTGAGCATTTCAAAGGCTTCTCTGAAGACAAAGCGAACCAGCTTTTATGGAAAGTGATAGCAAAAACACAAGGTTACAGAAATATACTATACATTACAACCCAATGTAATGAGTGCTCCTAAACAATTTGCATTATAGCCCATTTGTACTGGATAGGTTAACTTTTGCATTTGGATGGCATCAAAATTACTAAGGACAAGCAGGTTCCTAGTGCGTCGTATTTTCTAAAATACTTGGATATTTGAGGTTTGAAAGATGTGGATATAAACGATCATTTGCGGTCTGACTACATTTAACATTAACATCAACATCTTTCAAGAACTCAGTGATACAGCTAGCAAGTATTGATTTACACCCGGTGCTGTCTGTGATTATAAATTAACCCTTTAATAAGCCTACAGGATCTCACTTCTCATTGCGTTTAGTTTATCACCAGATATATCCCAGGTAGCATAAGGAGTGAAAAAAATACCATGCAGACTAAGTATATAGCTGAGTGACATTTTAAGCATCAAAACATTAATGGCGAACGGCGGCGTGTTTCGATGCTGCGGCTGCTCTGGGATCGCGGTGCTTTACACCAAGTTCTACTACTACTAATGTTTTCATTTTCCAAGGGTGTGGTTGATCTGCAAGCTGGAAGACTAAACACAGCCAGAAGCATCTCAAAAACATCTATAAATATAAAATTACGAGTACCTGTAAAAGATAGCATTACATCAGGACCACATGAATCCTATCTGAATAGAGGTCTAGTGGTGAGTGTAATTTTTAAATAAAATTATTTCCAAACTCTTTGCCACACTACTGTTTGAGCATGGAACAGTAACTGACCAATCAGACCAGAGCTCCCCTTTACTTTACGCTTTACTTTTTTTGCAATATTACACAGATACAAGGTAAGACCTAAAGCTGAATAGAAGATATGTTAGCCATTAACACAGAATAAAATAAAAACACAAGCAAACCACAGGCAATACATCACAAAAGCACCACTAGGGTTACATACATGTTGTAATGGTAAACATGATGGTTTATTCTGTACCATCATTTCCATCTGACAGCTGTCAAAAGTCTATGCATCATGAAAATGACCAATAACATGGCATGATGATACCACGTAATAATGTTTTATGTTACCAATCATGTATTCATAGGAGTTGATACACAGGCAGAACTTCCAATTTATTTTGTAGTAGCAGAATGTCTGAAAGGAGCATTGTGTCTAAAAATATCATCTAAAAACATAATTACATCCAGCATGATAATGTATTAACATCAAAAGGCATGCATTTAATCAGTGAATGATTCTTCATAGACACAGTTGGTGGAACATTATTGGACAGCTATACCCAAGAACCTGGCAACTTGATGTATACAAATTACACCATAAATTACACCAAGTAGTAATGGTTTAGGTGCAAATTCATAATTTTAGGGCTGACCTGAAGAAATTTATCCATGCGAAGTCTGTCAATACCATTCCATTCTCTCTTCAGAGTCTGAAGAAAAGTTTCAAAATACAGCAACTCTACAGTTTGAGAAAAGCAAGACATGGTTAAAAATTAATGACTATTCATGTTTCAGCTGTTTTGAATGGATCACTGCACGCAGGACAAGCTTCATAAAATCAGACCGTTAAATGTTATAGTGTACAGTTATTACAGCTAGGTCTGGTAGAGGCACTATAGTGTAGTTATTACTAGGTCTGGTAGAGGTACTATAGTGTACAGTTATTACTAGGTCTGGTAGAGGTTCTGGTACCGAGATGTACTTGGGTTTATCCCATAATCTTGTAATAATTTATTCTTACATATTTGCAAATTAACCATGTGCCTGTTCAAACATTTCGAGATACCAATATTGAAGGCAAAACCATGAAAGTTTATTTGTATAGCAGCTTAAATACTACTGGACAAGCAGGCTGTTCCGATTAACCATGTCTTACTGATACAAGGCGTATTACGCAGGTCAATCTTATTTTATTACTTGGATCTTACATTCCATAAGAGACAGTGCTGCAGACTAACAGATTAATGTCATACTATCTAAGAAATGTAGCCTACCTCAGATGTACGCTTAACTGTGATGGACGTAATGCTGTAACTCTAAAGCCTATACACTCATATTTGGCCCCACAATATTACAGCCAAACTGATGGATAGCAAGAGAACCAACAGTGACAACATAGGTAGTGCTTAATGCATCATAACCCATTCACAAGTAGTACTTACGGCTGCCTGTGGTGCAGAAGCTATGCATCAGTCTGGATATTTGGTCAGAGAGTTCCTCCTGAGATCAAAAATATCAAAACCATTGTCACATAACCTCACAAACAGCACTTCAAATATCAAAATGGAGGACCAACAGACAGATTGAGGTCAAAATGACATTGTCTATTGTGGACAAGGAAAAACAGTACAGCAACATGACTAGTCTTACTGGAGGACATGAAGGTTTGATCAAACCCATCAGCTCAGAGTGTTGAGTATCAGAGTGTTGTAACTTTCACTCTGTTGATCCAAGCTCAAAATTATTTGTTAGTCCTGACTAATAAATCGTATTTTCATGGTCATTGCAATATGAACATGCACAATAAATACAATGCATAAGATGATTAAAAACTAGTCATTTTATTTACATATGCGATGCCTTCACATGCATTTAACCTATCACATGGAGCCCAGGATACATGGGCCATGTGTTCACACCATTTGACAAATCAAGGAAGACCAGTCAGCTAAACTCAGATTTGTCAGTTTAGTGGTGACTGTGAGGCTATATAGCACAATGGCAGGGGAAGGAGTGAAAATGTTGGGAGAAAAAGAACAGTACTTATATTCGGAATTATTGAGGATTCAGGAAAGACGGGTTACAGGTACAAATCGCTGTGCTTCTCTCTGCTCAAGTAATTGGCCGGATCAAGAGGGCCTCGGGAGTTTGTTAGTTGGTTGTCTCGACTCACACAGATGTGTTAACTTACCTGCAGAAGCGGTTTGTCCTGCATCCACAAGCAATAGAAAAGTCCTTTCCATATTTTCAATAAATCGGCACTCGTGAAACCACCTTTAAATTAATACGTTGACACACATATATTAATAAATACATAACACTAAATGTTACTAATGGCAACGAAATGAGCTAATGTGGATGATATCTAGCTGAACGCTAGTTTCAAAGGGTTTATCTCGCGAAATCGATAAACATTGACACGTGTAACAAAATTGCTTATTGATTGGAATAGGTTAACCCCGACACCTACGCAAACCTCATAGTCACTCAAAGTCAGTAATCTGAAGCAACTACTAATTAATATTTTCATATCCTGTCATCAAATCGACAGTACCAAAGTTTAGCATAAAGCTAACTAGTTAGCTCACTAGCTCAATAAACTAATTGCAACAACTTACCTTCGACTTTTTGAGACCGGAGGCTTATGTATTTCCTCAGCGTCTTTAAAGCCTTAGTCCTAGTAGATTTTTCGTTCGACGCTAATCGTTGTGCTAGGAACATTTCTGGATCTTGAGTGCTGCACACTGGTGCCATATTTGCACTTTTTCACGTGGAACGCATGCTTCGTTGGCGCACATTGATGACGTTTTACCATTCCGTTCATGAAAGTCAGACGTCAGTCCCCCCTGCTGGTTATGTTCAAAACTACACCGGGGACCGGGGACATTGAGGTTAGGGTTAGGGTTATGGTTGGGGTTAGGGTTAGGTTTTAGGGGGCTGGGCCAGTGACAGGTTAAGAGTTAGAGTTATGGTTACACACAAATATTACAAAACCAAATACAACCAAATTAAACCAAATTACACACATTAGACACAAAATGACGCTGCCATGGATGAAACCCCCACCCGTCCACTACCTACTACCCGTGTCTGCTTAAATGACTATGTATATTGTGGAAGGGGAAAAGAAGAAAGAAGAAGAGTACCTCGCCCTAACACTATAGCAAACTTATTTCAAACATCAAAATAATTCATCTCTTTCAGTAAAGGTGTGGTTTCACATTCAGGTGTAGGACCATATTATATATATATATATTGTTTGTTTGTTTTGTTTTTTGTTTTGTTTTGTTTTTTTCAAACATCAAGATAATTGATCTCTTTCAGTAAAGGTGATTTTGAAAATCTGACTTCATATTTTCAGGTTTAGGACCATATTATTTCATGTAAGCAATACGTTTCAGTCAGTTCCAGTGTTTGGCCAGTAGATGGAGCCAAAGTACTACCATACTGATTATACAATTATATGCAATACTCTTAAGTCAAATGTAACCTCATTAGGATGAGAGCTGAGATTGTTCTGAACATTTTGATGTGAAACATGTGTGTAAAATCCTATAATTAAGTATGTTTAGAGACACATTTATGAAAGCATGCTTAAACAGAAAAATGTCCCAGGACCTGGGAGGGTTAAAGACATAAAGACTCTTACTAACCTAAAGACCTAAAGGCCAACACGGTGGCTTGGTGGTTAGCACGTTTGCTTCCGCGCATGTGCCTTCATGTCAGCGTTCAGCGCACGGCCATAATTTCGTGCTGCTAGTGTTTTTTCCCTCTTGGATTCACAGTAAGCAATCAAATTGCAACTTAAGTCTTTTAGCATTTATTGTGTTTTGGTGACAATTGTTAATTATTTTGTGAATATCCTAGAAAAAAACTGTTCTAGCACTTAACACTTAACATTGGTTCAGTTTGGCTATTTTACATTTCCAGCTGCAATGTATTTTTTTCTTATTTCAATACTGTATTGTCAGTATGGTAGTACTTTGGCTCCGTCTACTGGCCAAACACTGGAACTGACTGAAACGTATTGCTTACATGAAACACTACACACAAAGCTAATCTCAGCATGTGATTTAATTCTATGATCTAAATCATTTTGCCAGTACAATTTCTTTTGATCTTTTTGGCCTTTATGCCTCAATTGAATCTTTTTTTGCACAATCATTTATTCATGTATGTATTTATGAAACGGCTTCTTTCCACTTTTAGGTCTAAAAGACCTTTTGGGCCTCTTTTTGCCTATTGAGGCCAAAATTCCTATTATATATATATATTTTTTATTCTACTTATTATTTCTTCATGTATGTAATTATTTCCTATTTATGTATGTACTTCTTTATTTAATCAATCTTTTTTTTTTTTTCATACTGGGTTTTACAAATATATTTATTATGGTCCGACAAAAAAAACTTTTTTTTTGATGACCGGCTGGCTGTCGTCCAAAAAAAAAAAAAAATTTTTTTTTTTTTTTTTTGTTTACCGGCCAGCTGTCGTCCGAAAAAAAAAAAAATTTTTTTTTTGACCGCCGGTTGTCGTCCAAAAAAAAAAAAAAAATTTTTTTTTTGACCGGCCGGCTGTCGTCCGAAAAAAAAAAAAAATTTTTTTTTTTTTTTTTTGTTGACCGGCCGGCTGTCGTCCGAAAAAAAAAAATTTTTTTTTGTTGACCCTCCGGCTGTCGTCCGAAAAAAAAAATTTTTTTTTTTTTTGACCGGCCGCCTGTCGTCCGAAAAAAAATATTACAAAACCAAATACAACCAAATTAAACCAAATTACACACATTAGACACAAAATGACGCTGCCATGGATGAAACCCCCCACCCGTCCACTACCTACTACCCGTGTCTGCTTAAATGACTATGTATATTGTGGAAGGGGAAAAGAAGAAAGAAGAAGAGTACCTCGCCCTAACACTATAGCAAACTTATTTCAAACATCAAAATAATTCATCTCTTTCAGTAAAGGTGTGGTTTCACATTCAGGTGTAGGACCATATTATATATATATATATATATATATATATATATATATATATATATATATATATATATATATATATATATATATATATTGTTTGTTTGTTTGTTTTGTTTTTTTTTTTTTTTTTTTTTCAAACATCAAGATAATTGATCTCTTTCAGTAAAGGTGATTTTGAAAATCTGACTTCATATTTTCAGGTTTAGGACCATATTATTTCATGTAAGCAATACGTTTCAGTCAGTTCCAGTGTTTGGCCAGTAGATGGAGCCAAAGTACTACCATACTGATTATACAATTATATTGTCGTGGAAATTTCTGAAAATCAATTGAGGACTCAGACGTGGTTAACTGAATTAAATGAGTAATTTATTAAAATGCATAAAATATGAAATAAATAAAGTAAATAAAGAAAGTAGCAAAGCAAAGTGAGAGCTTCGTCTAGTACGAAGTTCTCCATAACTAAGAGAGGGGCGCTCCCTCCTTAAGTACATTACAAGAACACAACATCAGCAATTCCGGCAGACAGGTTGCCTTGAAAACAGCACGTACGCCGAACAGGCGCCTGGTAGCCTGTTTTGTCTACTTGTGTATATCTCCAGATATGGGGCTTCCTTTAGGTTCCGACGGAAGAAACTGATGTCTCAGTTATACATGGAGACAGCTGAAGGCCCGACTGGGCAGACTACTGTCAAACGGTTGACATAGGGCTTTTGCCCTTTTCACCCTGTCCATATACACACATGTGACCTAAACATAAGACTCATGGTTACACTGAATCACACTTACTAACAGATTATGGTCCTTCTGCTAGTCAGAATGACTTATACTAAATCATACAGTTCATGATGATCTGAAATAATATAATGACATGATTAAGATGACATTATCATAATAATTTCTCTCACATTTTCTCCCTTTGATTCTGTGTAAGCATTCAATTTGAGCATCAATCAGTCACATTAACTAATCAAGTTACATCAGTCCACTGATCATTGTTATACAGGGTTCTTTGAATCATAACATTACTACCAGAAGTCATTCACGGTACATTTCCACATAAGCATCATGGAAAACAAAATTCTACAAGGTAGAATGAAATCAACTTTAAAAGGTGATGACCTTTCAAAAGGTAGAGTATGATAAAATTAAAAAGGTTAGAGTATAATGAACTCTAAAAAAGGTAGAGTGTAAGAGCGAAAAACCCATCTGGCAGCCATCATTCATGATACCATCACATCCATCAAGATGGGAAAACTCTCTCACGGCCCCTCTGCCATAGGCGGCCTCCCTAAGGAACTCCAAACAAAATAGTAACAAATAATCAAACAAAACAAAATCCAGTGTTTTAATGATTCTTTAACATTTGTACTAAAGGAATTCTCCTAAGGAAATTTAGTCAATTAAAATAATCAGAGATTTTAAATGAAGCGTTTCAATCATCAAAAAGAGAGGATAAACCTTAATTCATTAACATTGAACATTAAATTAAGTCAAGATTCAAATCAGGCTCTTGAAGTGGTTACTTGCTCAAGGACTGCGGTTCACACCCCAGCCGGGCGCTGGGTGTCCCAGTCATCTTCATTAAACATCCGTTTCAAGGAGTCTGCTATCTCAGGCTCCTCTGCGTCTACGTCGCCGTGCAAGGGCATCTGACAATGCTGGTGCACGAGGCCAGTGAGCCACGACGAACAGCAGGTCATAATGCAAGGTAACACACATATCACCACAAAAATGATTAGAACCATTGGTAAAATGATAGTCAGCAACCAATGTCCCCATGGACCTAGCCATGAGGTGAGCCATCCGAACCAAGAATCGTCAGCCTGTACTGGCTCACGAACCTCGGCTTTCATGTGATCAATCAAGTCGGTTATGTTTTCATACTAATCAGGAATGCTGAAGCAACAAGAAACATTGATTTTCTTACACACACCTCCTTCCTTTGCAAGGAGGAGGTCTAAAGCTAGTCTATTCTGAACCACTACTTGTCTAATTGCTTTAACCTCTTTGTTTAACAAATCCACGGCCGTCTCTGTGCGAGACGCCAAAGTCAGAACTTGCCATGCAAGTCCATTGATCTTATTTATTGCTGCAATGAGTCCCCCTCCGGGGAGTAGTGACCATCCGATAGCAACCCCTGGTGTAGACCATGGGTTTGCCAGCGTGTAACCTTTGAACTTTCTCGGGATCCCCTTTAACGTGGCATCCCTGAGGACACGACTTTGTGCTGCATAGATTTTTTTTATTGGGGGGGGTGAGGAAAACCGGAGTACAACACCCCTCCCAAGCGAACAGTAACCTGGCTCCGGTGGTGTAATTCTTCTTCTCTGGTAGAGCCGAATATGTCTTTCCCCACATGCCCACATCATCGCTCCGTCTGTTACTGGGTTGACAATGCCCTGACAGGAGTTGTAACTCCATTTCGCAGAAGAGTTGTTTAGTCTAATGGTACATGCTGATCCGTCCCTGGCCGTCGCCACCAGTTCAACTCTGCACTGAGTGTGTCCTATCCAAGGATCGCCTTTCAAGGCCCCCTCTGAACAGAGACACCACTCTCCCTGAACAGGGACAGTGTCAAATGTCATGTTGCGAATGGCTGCTCGTGACACTTTGTCATTCGAGTCGCAGTTGTTATTCCTGTGGTCCATACTTGCTACGTCATTGCCTACCCAACTGGGAACTTTACCACCACGAATGATGGCATGTGACATATTGTACAATTGGCCTGTTAATCTATTAATCTCGCATGTGGGTCTATCAATGAGAACTGTCGCAATCTCATAAGTAATTGGTGTAGGGGTCCACGGTACGTGGAACGGGTGACAAACCAGACAAGGATGATTCGGTTTCACTGCAGCAGCAGTGACAAGGGATAGAGCACACGCGGTGTTCCCCTCACACCTCTCCTCTGGTGTGGGAGAGATTACAGCTGCCTTTCCTGTGGAAAACAGCATCATACAAGAGAACAACAGCAAGAATGTCATTCTGGCGGCTGCTCCGGAGCTCCCTTGCAGTGAGTGTAATGTGTCCACGTGGCTCGACCGCTGGTTTTCACGGCTGTGTTGGTTGTTAACAGCACTTGAATGGTCCCTGCCACCTGGGTTGATTCCACCTCCGTCTGCGGAAGTCCTTGATCAACACCCAGTCTCCTGGCTGGAACTCGTGCAGTGGGTGCTCTGACACCTCAGGTAGTACTGCTTTGACCTGTTTAGACACAGCAGAAAGAGACTTGTGCAAAATCACACAGTATTGCAGCAGTGGCTCATTCACCAAGTGCGTGTCCCACTCGGGTGGCCCTGTAACGGAGCTCTCGTCCGTTCCATGCTGTGAGCTAATGTAATGGTCAGAAACACAAGACAACCTCAAAGTTTTAAAGACTCTTTTATTGGTACCCACAGGGCTGCAGTGGCCAACACCAGTTTGTACTTTTCAGGACTCTGTAAAACAAATAAACAGCTGTGATTATCTTGCACTATTCAGGGTGGCCAACTGATGGTGTAGAGGATTGCTGTATTCCTGAATGTTTGTCCATGCATATTTAACTGGTTATTCTGGGTTTTGAAATGGGTTCAACTTACCTGTTTGTCCCAGCATGCTGACAGCCTCATGCAGGTCAAAGGACCGGAGCCCAGGGGTTGGTGGGTTATGTAGTCTTGAGGTTGTTACAAGTGGAATGTGCCATTTCCCATGTTTAAGCCGGGGGGGAGGACCTGCTTTCATGGTTCGGAAAAGAGGTGAAGGTTCCAGCATGAATGTTTTAATATTAAATGTTTTATATTCAAATGAAGATAGTGATTAAATAAAAAAAATAAATGTAATTAGAATTTGTACATTTTAAAACTTACCTGCAAACTTACCTGTGGTTGGTTGAGTCCAATGAGCAAAGGGGTTTGTAAAAGGCAGAACTTCGGTGATTGGAACGGGGGGCTGGCTTGGGGTGCAGATGGGTTTTAGGTCCGAATTGATACGTGTAGATTGAGTTGATTCGTTTATTTGAATTTGGGTTTTGTGTTTGTTTTTGTTGTGTTTGTTTTCCTTTATTGATTAAGTATTGGTGGGTTTTTGAAGGCACGCATCACTGGGGACTTAATAAACCGGTGCATTGGAACTTCCAGAGTATGTTCTCAGTTTTTCAATCTCCACTCCGCTATCCTGCAACATTTTGGTGTCAGAAGTGGTCCAGGCCTCAGCTGAGAACAGTAGGAAGTCAATATGCCACCCAAGTCCAAGCAAGGTAGAGGAGCAGCTGAAACACTGGAGCTGGAACAGGCAAGGGTGCAGAGCTCTTCAGAAGATCAAGCAACAGATGCAGTGCAGGACTCCAGGCAAAGAGAGGCAGCAGCAAGACCAGCAACCTCCACAGAGGGGATGATTGCAGAGCTGGCAAGTATGGTAAAAGTGCTGGTTCACTCCCAGGTGACACGAGATGAAAGAATATCACAGGTGGAGGCGAGGCATGAGCAGCGATGGCGAAGTGTCCAGCACCAGTTCCAGCAGCTCCAGGGCCACGTGGAGGGTAGCATCCCAGCCTTTAGTGAACGAGGAAGCGAGGTGGCCAGTAGTAGAGCAGCTTCACCCCTGAGAATGCTGCCAGTGGGGACTTTAAAGAGCCAAAACTCCACCCATTGACTGAAGGTGATGATGTGGAACATTTTTTAACAACGTTTGAAAGAATTGCAACTGCATGTCGCTGGTCAAGAGAGAGTTGGGCCATACGTCTGGTGCCCCTGCTGACGGGTAAGGCTCGCAGTGCATATGTAGCAATGGACATCAAT